>JAIUZE010018844.1:0-10528 GCA_022085475.1 Heliosperma pusillum
TAATTGAACCGAAAAGACTTACAATGGCATTTTGTCTCTTATTCTTTGACCCGAAAATGACCCGACCCGAAATAACCCGACCCGATTGACCCGAAACGGACCCGACAACAAACCTGAAACAAACCCGAAACCCGAAATGACCCGACCCGACCCGAATTAACCCGAAATCAACGAGAGACCCGAACTGACCCGACCTGAACTGGCCCGACCCGAACCCGACCCGGTTGACCCGTTTGCCAGGTCTAGTTTGATGTAGATCTTGTTTGAAGCGATTTTCTTTAAAGTTATGCCTGGTTAGCTATAACTTCCATGTTCACTTCCAAAGTTATTACTGAATTTGTTATAACTTTGTCTCACATACTTTATCAAAGTTATGTCTAACTTTGATCTTTCTTCTCATAATTGTTGCTAGCTATAATAAGACTAAATCACACAATTACACGCATATGATATATCGAGTAAAACAAATTATTACGTAAACACATGTCATTATCAAAATTATCAAATTGGTCCAACAATACTCATAATCACAACAGTGAAAACTTGGTGCAGTCTACTGTCTGCAAGTAAAGGGAGCATGAACGTCTACTGACATTCTCAATACTGCAGGCAGTCGGAATCGGAAATAGGGAAAATCAGCTGGTAAGAAGCGCCTTTTACTAGCCGATTTCCCCAAAAAAACGGCAGGTAAAAAACGCCTTTTACAAGCAGGTTCCCCCAATTTTTAACAAATTTTGACACTTGAGGAACAGGTCCCTTAACGGCTCAACTAGTGATGAGTGCAGAATTAATTTGAAGGGTATAGTTGAGTACAATAGGATTAGTAGGAATACTCGGGAAAAACTGCTTCAGACCGTGCACATTTCTTGACCGAGTATTTTTCACGATAATTAATCATAAATATCGGAGTATGATTTACAAACTGTCACTGTGGGTAACTTGAAGTTTAATTTATTTCACTATTGAAATTTTTTTATCCAACCAGACCCATACAAAGCTTCCTAATACTCTCCTGTCTTAAATGAGAATTTGTGATACTCTAAATCTAATAATGGGATTCAACTATGTGAACCACTATTTCTTTGTATGTGCTAATTTGCATCAAACTAATTCTTCAAAAAAGTAATCCGATCTACGACATTTTTTGCGTTATTTTTCGAGGTATTGTTCTCAATAATTTGAGAGCAAAATGAAATACAATCGAGAATAGTTTGCTTGTACCTGAGCCTCCACTGAATGGCCAATTTCCATCTTTCCATACACATCTTGACCTTCAACAAAGGACGCGGAACAGCTTCGCTTTCTCCATTTCCGAAAGCCATTGATTCTGTAAATTTCCGAAACTCCATAGAAGTTACAGAAGATACATTGTTGGGAATCTCAATGGACTGAGCTTCTTCAGCCTTGTTGATTGCGCTGAATATTAACTTATCGTCCTCTATGTTTGAGGGAAGACTTCTCATAATAGCCTGGCAATTTGATATAATCCACGTCATAACTTTTTTCTCGTTCTCTGAAGAAAGCAGCGACCCTGAAAAGGCGAGATAAGAGACGGCTTTCCTCTGGTTCGTAGGAGTGGCCCACAATCGCAATGCAGAGAGTAGCGCGAATGAAGGTGTTCCATCGTGTTGGATGTAGAGTGAATCTGAAGGCCATGAATGGCAGGCATGTATGTCCTGTCCGAATGGAAGGAAGACCTTGTCATTTGGATTTTCATTAAGAAGGAAGCCATAATGTTCAAGAAGCTCCAAGTTTGTGTATGTCCCGTAGCTTAGCAAAACCTGCGTGGATGAGGGGAAAAAGTTGGTTTTTACTATTAGACTAGTCACCATAAAACTTTCTCAAGCCAACTTGTGTAAATTGTGGCAGCTAAAATCTGATGACTAACAAAAAAGAAATAGATTAATATGCTTAACCATGAACTAGATCAACAACGGTGGAGTGAAGCGACTAGTAGTGGCTGGTAGCTTCTTGTGCCTCACGTGTCGGGAACTTAAGCCATATCCCCTACAAATCTACAATTATACTACTGCACCCTTGACCATCTAAACCTGGCTTCCTCATTATTAACGTCCGTCTTACTGATAGTGGAAACAATCAACACTCTCATCAACAGGATAAGACAACACAGTAATCTGATTACAGCAACTTGGCAAGAGTAATCTAAAAGCAGATGGATTCGCAGATGAGGTTGGCAAAACAAATCAAGAGACACTGGTGGATTGTGGATGAACTTTTCTTATCTTGATCAAAAGGGAGACGGACTGAAAAGATTCGTCTTTACAATCGAGTTAAAGTTTATTCGACACTTTTTTCTTTATCATTTCTCATCAATTTGTTCCACTCCTAGACCAGTCAAGCATCTTACCTGCTCATTCTTTCGGTAGTTTTTCTTGGCATAAAAGCAATAAGCAGCAAACTCTTCTTCATAGCCACCATCAGTTAACCTCTCGGTAAATTGCTCCCCGTCTAGATCTTGATCCTCTGTGTCATTGACATAACTCTTGGAAGCTCCAATGGCAGCTAATTCTTCTCCAGGACAGGCATAGTTGAAAAAGTCACCCACAGGGCACAAACAACCAGCAGCATCCCATGGTACGTGTAATGTCCTTGATGATATCTGAATCCCCACCCACCAGAAAATCAACAAGGTTAAAGGACCTTGAAATACAATAAAGCCCATTTAAGAAATTCTTCAAAGGGAACCTTGTTTATAATTTCAGCAATAGGCAAGCAAATTGATCAGAACAACTCTCGGTAAGGCGTACAACAAATGTATATGGGTAGACTATAAAATTCTCTCTGTCTCAACTGATTCTTTACATTCTTTCTTCTGTGAGGAAGGTTTTAATCAAATGTACAGATTTAGCTGAGACAGAGGGAGTAATATTGACGGCCCAATTCAAAATTAACTAATAAGGAAGTTTGAGCATGAATGGCTACTCTCTGCTTACAGTTGAATCCTTGGGGGTTTAATTTCATCAAGGCATCAACAACAAAGTTCTTATGGCATGGTCTCTAGAAGGAGCTATTGGCAGGGGTCCTACAGTTCTCATAGAAAGAAAACCTTGCCACAGTAACCTACAAGCAAATCTTAAAATCAACTTTAAGGTTGAAAACTAAGGGGAAAACCGAGATATATCCTAAATCTATATAGTGCTTTGCAGTATGGCCATAGAATTTTACAAATAGACTGCGAAGATTAAGGTCGGTCAGACCATTGACATGTTGGAAATTTAGGAACTTGTTCCTAATGAACTTTGTTTCATATAAAAGCAAAGATCTTTAGCTCTAATGTCATCTCATGGGCTGACAAATTCATTGAAAGGAAAAAGTTACGAGGCCTGAAAGTTGACACTGATACATAAATGATACCAAGCGCAACAAGGGCAATTTTGTCCTACTTGCCACTTATCTCACGTCCAAAGGTGACATTTGGAGCCATAATGATCCTAAAGTCAAGAAATATGAAGAACGATGTTGCATTTGATCTTGGCTAAGGAAAGCAGCACACAGAGTTAGCACATATCCGACACTGTAATCCTGCATCGCAGCAAATAAAAAAAATAATAAAAAAAGGCCACATCCCTTTTTCTTCAATTTCGGTGTGACTTTATGGTTAATGGACTTTTAATCTCGATCATTTAGGGGTATTAGCTTAATTTGTGCCTTTCTTTGTTCCATCCAAATCTCGGGATTTAATTTGCTTGTAGGAGGAAAAACGGATCCCCGCATTTCCCTCTCCCACCAAATCCCTCCAGTCAAACAAGGTAATCAATCGAACAAGGGATTGTCTACCGACCTTTTCCTCTAAATCCCTTCATTCAAACAAAGGGTAAAACTTTATGGGTTCAATAGTGTTTACGCCTTGAAAGACGAAGCGTACACGTTGTTTAAGAGCGCACTGAATAATAATCTCACTGTTGCAGAAGACCAAAGCCACGCCTTGAAAGTCAGAAACCGAGCTTTCAAGTTCAATTGTTCTAGCAGTCCAATAGCCCCCCTCCATTCTAACTCAACCTTTGATATAACCTTCTCCGCTAACCAGATGGCATCGTCTACCTATCAATTAAGATTGGACAATCTCAGCAAAGAAACATCTAGACTGATAGTGATTAAACAAATTGGAACAAAATACCTTTGCCACTATTTCAGCATATTACAAACATTTAGAATGTGAAATGTGGCAAAATATAGAGAGGGGGGGAGGAGCAACGAGGGTTAACAATTAAAACAAAACGAAGAAAGTATAGAAAACAATGACAAGGGCCTAACCTGCAATGCTTTTGCCTCAAACGGACCAAAACTTGATAAAGTGTCGTAACTCCTGGGCAATTGCATTAGATAAGGATACCAAGCAGACTTCCGCCCTTTGCTCATTTCAGATAATAGACATATAGTCAAAACCTGCAAAAATCACACCATAAAGTGAACATTTTAGTATAATCACAGAACAAATGTGAAGATCTTCGAGCATGTATCATAACAGTCACAAGAATCTGATATAGGATTGAGATTATCTTCTGGTACCATATGTTGTCTTTAAGCAACACTTTTAAACAGATTTGGTGCTGTCTATTGATGTGGGTTTATAGAAACTACGGACAGCGAATTAGTTATTTGAAACAGAAATAAAATTTATTCACAACACCAGAGATATGCCCGTAATCAAGATGACATATTGAAACCAGCTTTGACAGTAATAGACAGAAGAGAAACAATGAGATTTGAAAAGCTTCACTGTGTTTAAGGCGTTCGGCGCAGCCACTTAGAGCTCGTTTGGATAGAAAAATAGGAGGGGAAGGGAGGAAAGGGGAAGAAGGGAAGGGAAAGGGAAAGGGAGGGAGAATGGGGTGTGGGTGTTTAGATACAATTTCCCTTCAAATCTTTCTTATTGTGGAAGGATTTTGATTTGCCTTGGAGGAGGGAAAATGGATCCTTCCAAATCCCTTCTCCTCCATTTCCCTCCTTTCTTATTTGCAATCCAAACAAAGATTTAAAATCCTCTACTCTCTCCGCCTTTCCTTCCAAATCCCTCCATCCAAACAAGCAGTTAGTCTCTCCAGCTGTAACATTTTGAACAACCTTACTACTATTTGGGTTCCTAGTTAATCTAACTTTAAGTCTCTTATGACGCGAATGCCTGTCAAAGTTAAAACTTATGCCTAGACTGCTTTCTTAAAACAATTTGCTGTCCTTTTCACAACCAAAGTCAAGCAAGCATGGGAAAATCATGAAGGGATGAAAGAGCTTTACGGCTTGTTTGGATGGAAGGATTTGGGGAAAGGAAAGGAAGGGAGAGTAGGGGATTTAAAATCCCTTGTTTGGATAGCAAATAAGAGTAGAGGAAAATGGAGGGGAGGGATTTGGAGGGATCCATTTTCCCTCCTCTAAGGCAAATCAAAATCTCTCCATCATAGAAAAGATTTGGAAGGAAATTGTATCCAAACATCCACTCCCCAGTTCCTCTCTCCTACCCTCCCCTCCCTTTCTCTCCTATTTTGATATCCTAACAAGCCCTTAGACTTTATAATGTGCCTAACAAGTAGCCACTTCCTAAAGATGAGAAACGAAGCATCTGGATTGACTCGGAAGTAAATGAAAGGTTAGGAAGTCAAGGACAAACAACCAAACCACATTTAAAAGAAGATGGTTCATTCTGTCGCTTTCAAAGTATGTCTAAGTTATCTCAGTATCATGAGATTCAGTTCATCTCTGAAGCCTTCAAAACTTCAATTCACCCTAGGAAGCTACACAGAAATGTAGGTATAAAAGCAACCAGCGTAGCATAATCTTTTTTTTATATTGAAATCCAAAGTGTTGAATACAATGAGAACCCAAGTACTTCTAGGCAATATAGAATTCAATGACATTCCACAATGTTGTTTGACCTATTTCCGATCAGTCAGTGTTGATTTTCCCATCTTTATTTCTCATGACAATCTAGTTCCATCCGATTTCCGGCAACATTCACCCTCGGACGTATAATCATTATCATTATCCTAGTTTTTACCTTAAAAGCCTAGGTAGAAAGAGATACCATCCTATTTTTTCTATAAGGTTGTAAGACTTGTAACAACTAGTTACAAAGCTAGCAAAATTTATTCCGGCAAGAGACATAATCCCATTTTTCTAAAGGTCACTTAAGCCATAACTCAAAAAATGGTTTGGGTCGTTGTGATATAGGTCATCCTCAAGAACGAAATAGAAACTTCATAAACTTGGTATCGTTCTTCTTGAAAGAATGCATATAGTTGTAGAGGATTAAGTGAAGATAATCTATAACTCTCGAAAGGATGCCTAAAGGATCTACGATGCTTCGTTTTGGATGGAGGGATTTAAGGCCTTGTTTGAATAACAAAATAGGAGGGAAAGGGAGGGGAGGGGGAAGGAGGGAAGGGAAAGGGAATGAAAGGAAGGGGAGGGGGGATGGAGAGTGGATGTTTGGATACAATTTCTCTCCAAATCTTTCCTTGCCTAGTGGGAGGAAAGTAGATCCCTCCCCTTCCATTTCGCTTCCCCCGTATATGCTATCCAAATAAGAGATTTTAAATCCCCTACACTGCCTCCCTTTCCTTTCCCTCCAAATCCCTCCATCTAAACACACAGAGAGAAAACGAGGGGATGGAAGGTTACAATTCCCCTTCTTTCTGTAGCAAATTGGGTCCGAGGGAAAGGGATGGATCCATTTTCTCTACTACTAGGAAAATTAAACTCACTCGTACATATGATATATATGGATAGAAAACATCAGCCCCAAAATCTTACAATCAATTCAAGCACATTACAGCTTAACAAACTACAAAACCAGGAATTCAAACCTCTCAAAACAAACAACCAACTTTAAATCTGAGACAATGAAGTAGAAACATGAAACCTGTGTAGAAGAAAGAAAAGGATGAGTATTAAGAGCAAGAGCAAAGTTATGATCTTTTTGCACAACACTATCCGTAGTCAACAATGCTGATTTGGGAACTCTCAAAATCAACTCCCCTTTCTTAAGCTCACGTACAGCTGCCATACCTCTCCTACAAAAATAACGACGACAACATTACCCCAGTGCCTCAAGGACTCCCGCAAATTACTGGGTGAGGGGGTCGGATGTACACAGCCGAACCTCTCATACACTCAACAAAATCATAACACAAAACAATTATGCATAAAATCGAAATTACCCATGTCAAATCATACTCCATTGTTGACTAATTCAAAACTAAATTCAAATAGAGAGGGTAAAAAAGAAAAGTACCCGCCATTATCAGGAAAGTAAGAGACTGAAAGAGAGTAACCCAAACATGAAGTAGATGAAGCAGATGAAGAAGGAGGTTTATCTGAGACACCAAGGGAAGTTGCCCATTTCAGGAAGTTGTCTAAATTTGCAGCTTCATCCTCCATTTGTCACTAAGGTTTAATGGAGATATCAACACGGGGGTTAAGATGGGTTTTTAGAGGATTTAGGGAAATTATTCAATTAACTAGTTTAATTTCCCGTGAAACATCACGGGACTTTTCTAGTTCTTTATTAATAGATGTTAAAAGGAAATTTACTACTTTTTGTAGTGGCTTGATATTCACAATTTTCTTTAGTGGATTTTTTTACTATTGCATCCTCTTTCTGTTATTTTCATTTAACTTTGATTTTGTAGCCGAATAATACAGTTTTTGTCTGTCTAAATGATATTTTTCTTAGTTTACAACTTTAAATGATTATATTATAAAAATATTAAGTACTATTAACCATAGTTATATACTTATATTTTGTATGTTTGAAAATAATAATGATACTTAAGAATTAGAATATTTTTCACTCATTTTCTCTTCAACGATCTAACATTGAATAAAATAAGAACAATTTAAATGGGATGGTAATAGATAAAAACATCAATATACATACAACAGTCTCACTTAAAAAACAAAATTATAAGATATTCCACTATTTGGTATTCTAAGTAAAAAAAAAAAAGATAAACTTACCTTTCTTTAACTGACATCATGAAAAATATGAGTAAAGCTTTAGTTACACTAAATTTGCTTTGTTAATACATATGTATTAGGTTGTTAGTGTCAATCTTAACAGATTCACTACACATTATCAACTAATATGAATACATTAAAAACTTCCCAAAATATTGTATCAACATTAAAAATATGAGACTAAAAGTTAAGATTACAATTATTTGATCACTTCATCCACATTAAATTATGCCAAGAAGTAAGAATATGATACAAATGTTTGTTAGATTCTTCTCTATTCTTCTACTTCCTCTCTTATCTCTTCAATTTCCTTCGCTCATTTGATTATAACCCCCATTATAAAGGAAAGATAGGAAAATATTTTCAAAATCAATCAAATGACTATATATAGGTAAAGAAACAAATTTTCCGTGATTTTTGTAAGAATGTGATAGATGTCTTATCAATTGATCTTATTTATAGGTCACATTTGTTGAATTGGTTTTATATCAGTAGGATATGAAAAGTTTATTATTAAAGAGGGATAAATTATGATTATTAAATGGAGTAATGTTTGGGAGATGATGATTTAAAACACAACTATTATATTGATTAATACTTTGCCTTTTTGTATACTATTTTAAATTCTTTTTTTATAAATGATTTATAGAGGGTGAATTTGCAATTATGAAATGGAGTAATGTTTTGGGAGATGAAAATTTACAGCTTTATTAGTATATTAGATGAACATTTAAATTATTGTGCTTTAATTTTTGTATAAAGCTACAATTTTTTTAATTTTATTTTTTAAATAATGATGACGTGACATACACTAAAAATATAGAAAAGGTGAATCGTGAAAGGTAGCTTAGTCTAGCCTTTTTATATTTTATATAATATAAATTTTCCAATTTTTTGTTTTTTAAAATAATTTTCTTTCAATAAAACCTTAAAATTTAAAATTTAGTATTTAATTTTAAGTTTAATTGTAGTTTTACTTTTTCTTAACAAATAAAAAGCAAAATTTCAATGGTTGTTTCCTTTAATATGTGTTTAATGCTACAAATTTTTAAACTTTATTTTTTTTAAAATAATGATGATGATGTGGCATGCTCTAAGCATATAAAAAAGATGAATGGTGAAAGGTTATGCTTAGTCTAGCCTTTTTATATTATATATAGATGTGGCTTTCAGTTTTTATCCCCACTAGTTTTAAACCCGTACAAAATGGGTATGTTATTTCAAATTTGTTATTATAAGAAAATGTAAAATATTCATGATTAAATATTTTATTGGTTAATTATTTTTTCTTAAAATAATTATCTCATAAAAGTGTTTTAAAATAAATTACGTAACTGTTTGTAAAATAACTTTAAACTGCAAATGTAAATATTGAGTTATATAAAAGTCATATTTAAGATTTTAGATTCGAATTATAAATTTCATTTGTAATTAGCATAAATGATAAGGTCGATAGTCAAGCGGTTGTGTAGTACTATATGTCATCTTGTTAGGTAAAATGAAGTTCCTTCTTTCTATTATAAGTGGGGCAAGTTCAAAAATCACGACTTATTATATAAGATGATCAAACAAAATTATTTGAATGAAAATTAAGACAAAATTGGTGAAATAGCACGGGTTTGATACTCTCATATCCATGCGAATTGTTAAACCCATTTTTCATGTTGTCTAACCCGTGCATAGGACTCGTGTTGACCTATTTTTCATTTAATTTAAAATTTAAGTTTTGACCCGTGCAAGATGATTCAGTCAACTTATATCTAAAATTAATCCATAAGTGATGGCAGTTTGGTTATTGACAATGAATTTATCAATTTGGCATATTTATCCTTTTCTTAGTTTGGATTCTACATACTTCACCCTGAGGTTGGCAGATGCTGCTTTTGTCCATCTTGTTTTTTTTATGGGTATACTATGACCATTACGGTTCTCGTTTGCGTATGTGAGCAATTCTGACACATGCTTGGTTGGATGCTGCTATTTGAGAGATTGCAAGTACGGGACGAACGAGTGGAGCTTGGACTACTTAGCCTTTTGACTTAGAAAGACCGTTAATAAAGTACTCATAAATGAGCATATTATAATTAGAACTTAAAGAGTTATGTAGTGAATTTTAATTTGGATCTCAAACTTTGTAATATTTGCTTAAAGTTAATTTATTGTTTTATTAGTTATGATTTATCCCATTTGGTTTCACTACCACGGGTTATTTTGAGATGTAACACCCTACATTATCTCGGATTGTGGCTTTTAAGCACTTAGGTAATGCAGTGTGTTACAAATATAATATTCAATAATAAAAAAATAAAATAAAATAGTAAAAAGTATGATATTATTCATAATCATAATCATAATAATAATAATAATAATAATAATAATAACAACAAAAATAAAATAGTATACTAATATATCAATATAATTTAATAAATAATTTAATAATTTTGTTATAAAATAATATAATATTTTATAACAATTATTTAATTATATATATAATTTAATGATACTTAAACAATAATAATAGTAATTTTAATCATTAATAACACACACACACACA
>JAIUZE010018845.1:0-15762 GCA_022085475.1 Heliosperma pusillum
TAAGTAGACATATCCATATCTACTCAAATCGTCCGTTAAAGTGATAAAATATCTATAGCCATCTCTAGCGTTGATTGACATAGGTCCACACACATCAGTATGGATGAGTCCTAATAGGTCAGCAGCGCGCATTCCAACACCTTTGAAGGAAATTCGAGTCATTTTGCCTATGAGACATGATTCACACGTGCCAAAAGATTCATAGTCAAATGGGAGATAGTCCCATTGTCAATGAGCTTCTTCACGCTTTTTTCATTTATGTGTCCCATACGGCAATGCCATAAATAGGTTTGATCTTTGGTCACCACCCTTTACCTTTTTATTACTCATAGGAACAATATATCTGTGGTTGATCTAAAACAATAAATCCCACATTCATGTAAACTGCTTCTTTACCATAAATCATTTCGTTATTAAAGGAGAAAAACAGCTATATCCTTTATTACAAATGAAAAATCGCCTTATCAAGTACGGAAACGGAAATAATGTTTTTAGATAAACTGGGTACATAGTAACAGTTATTCAGAAATAACTCAAATCCACTCGGGAGTTGGGTTACATATGTTCCCACTGAAACGGCAGCTACTCTTGCTCCATTCCCCACTCGCAGGTCCACATCAACCCTTGCGAGAGTTGTGATGTTTCTTAGGCCCTGCAAATGATTACACAGATGAGAACCACAACCAGTATCTAGTACCCAAGTTCTGAAACTTGCATGGTTGATCTCAATCATATGAATAAAAGAAGAAGACATACCAACAGGAGAGACGCGGCCTGCTTTTATGTCCTCACGGTACACGAGGCAGTTCCTCCTCCAATGCCCAAACTTGTGGCAGTGGTGGCACTCCACGTTACCTTCATTGCTCTTTGTCTTGCCTTGTGAGCTACCGCTAGACTCACCAGGCCCACTCTTGCCTTGCCCTGGCTTTTTGAATTTCGGCTTCCCTACAGCTAGGTTAGCCTTAGCCTTGCCCTTACCTTTGCCCTTGTTGGCAATCATGAGAACGTCCTGTTTCAGACTCCCACTCAATTTCAGATCACTCTCTGTCTGTACAAGGAGTGAGTGGAGCTGATGAAGACTCTTCTTCATATCATTCATATAGTAATTTGCCCTGAAAAGGGCAAACCATCATGAAGTGAATGAAGAACGCGGTCTATGACGATCTTCTCATCGATTTTGCAACCAAGTGCCTCCAGTTTCTCGACATTCTCAATCATCTCAAGAATGTGTGGGCTAACCGCTTGGCCCTTCTGGAGTTTCGCCTCAAAGAAGCGAGTGGTAAGCTCATACATAACGATCTGCGGTGCTTTTGAGAACTCGTTAGTGAGCGTGGTGAAAATCTGGGCAATGAATCGCCTTTGCAAATTTGATTCCATTGAAAAGATAGTACGTTCTTTATCGCAACCCGCCTCCATTACGAAATCACTATAAGCAAGTGATTCATTTGCTCTTGCATTGGGGCCTGGGTTTGGCGGTAGTGGCTCAGTCAAGTACTTGAGCTTACCGTTAGCAATGGCAGCATTCCGTAATGTCGCCTCCCAGTCCGCAAAGTTTGACCCATCATTCTTCAGTCGCGTGGACTGATTCATAGTGTCCATGAACATCTTAAGCCAGGATTCACGTTCGAGCGTGGCACTTGGCATTGGGTCATCAGTATGGCCAGCCATATTGTTATTTAGCAGTTATATCTGTATATAACGAATTCGAAAACTGTGGAAAAAGAAAATGAATATGATAAGTTTCATTGTTTTATAATTAAGTCTTAATGCAAAAACTGTTTAATGCGATGACTCATGCATTTATACAATTGACCTCCCTCAAGAATTATATAAATGATCCCAAGACTCAATTTCTGTAAATTGATAAGCCAACCTCTTGGCTAATTCTACCTTTAGAATTCTCGGTCGATAAATTTCTGTAAATTCTATCTTATAGTCCATTATAATCCCGAGATATTACTCGTCCTATAATGTTGAGATAAAATAGGTCAACACTCACTACTTACCCAACGTAGAAGGGGTCATATTATGACTTCCGACGAAGAAGGGGTTCATAGAAGTTTTTCCTATAAAGACTAATCTCAATTTTCATTTTAGAGGAAGATCCCATCATCTTAAATTTAATTCATTTTAAGTGAACAAATTTCTAGCATTTCGTGAATGATTTAGACTAAGGTGATGGCCATATGAACGAGTGACATCTGTATGTCTATGATGAAAATTCAAACTATATGAAACATTTTTCATGCATTTTAGGTGGTTTGGTTTAGGCGGAATATGATGCAATAATTTAACATGTGAATGAAAAGCAAAAGAATGAAAAATACGTAAACTATTACAACGGTCATAATGTGGCCTATCTACCAAAAAGAACAGTAAATACAAGTTTGAAATCCATCCTTATGGACCCGAGAAGCTTGACTTTGTCTCATCTTGGTCCATGTAGCGGGAGTGAGCATCCGATCTCCGTCTCTAGTCTTCTTAAAATTACATTTAAAAATTACAAAATAAACCTATTTACATTCTAATTCCAAAAACATAATTAAAAGAAATAAAAGGAGATTCGAGATCTCATAAATACATCCAAACCATGTTTCCATCATTACGAAAACATGATTAACTAAGGCCACACTAGGTATTACATTTTTCAACCAATTGCAAAAATACGTAAATCAAACCATTCATTCATTCATTCATTCGACAAAAATAAAATGCATCAACTATATAAATTAATTCTACAAAACATAATTCATTAATTATGTTGATTAATTATCCAAACCACCATTATATACGATCAAAATTATGCGACAATTCCTTAATTGCCCACAACAATTTTAATCTTCCATAATCCATTCTTATTTTAAACCTTTTTAAAATAATCGGTATCATTATTGTGAACTTTTTTCACAATAACAAACAAACATTATCTTTATAATGCCAAAAAAAAAAAAAAAAAAACCAAATTTTTTTTTTTCTCTCTCTGATCACTGTTCACTCGAACAGTACCAGTCAAAAAGTTTTTTTTTTTTTTTTTTTACTTTCTTTCTTCTCGGTTTATAAAAAAACCGAAAAACAATACACAAAAAAAAACTGATGCTGCCAATTTAAAAAAAAAACAGGAATTTTTTTTTTTTAACAGTGAACAGTAACACGGCAGCAAAAAAATAATCAAATTAAACCGATTTAATTCGATCAAGCATATATGAACTACATCGGTACAAGACAAACAATATCTAATCGATATTAAACATTGATTTAAAACTAGATGATTCAAATTAACCTTTTAATATGAACATCTAAAACAATTTATACCGAAAATATAGCACAACAAATGATGTTCATTAACATCCAATACAATTCCATTTACATTCTAATTTAATCCTTATTAAATTAAAATATCAACAAATTCATATATTATCATCTTTAACAGATTAAAACAATAATATGAATGAATCTATAATGGAACCCTTATTGTTGGAGTCAGTGTCCTCTACAGTTAGTGCAATAACATAAATAAATCTCTATAGGTTCACAGGGTATACTTTGTATTGTAATCAGTTGATTAACGTTTATCGATAACGGTTGGCTTGCTAGATAAGTTTGACGTTATTGTCATACAGATGGCGGTGATCAACTGGTCCCTAAAAGTCACACCTATAGGATGTGTTTCAGAGATGTGATTATTTGAGAAAATGATCATATTGATGCCCTATTTTATGACTAAAAGGTTAGTCAGTGTATTTGACTAAAAGGTTAGTCAATGTGATGATGAGACGATTATTTAATAACGATTAAATAATATAAGCTGAGACGAATTAAAAGTAATTCGTAATTAAATATAAAATGTTGTATTTAATTAGCATATATATAATGTAAGCTTATGCGAATTAAAAGGTTAATTCGTAATTGAATATAAAATGTTATATTAGCAAATTATAATTATACGGATAATTATAATTAACGTATATATTATACGATTGTCATATTAAATGACATTTATAATAATAATAAACATTATATATTAAAGCGAATTTAGCCGGGAAACAGTCCAGATTCAATCTGGAATTTTCGGTCCATGGGTAGTTGTTTTGAGGAGACAAATCTCCTCATAAAAGACCTATAGGAGCCGTGAGATAGGTAAGAGGAGAATGAGAAGATTCTAACCTAATTTATATTCTCACAGTAGCCTCCATCTGAATATACATCACAAAAGAAAAAGTTAATAGTAACTCTTTCAAAACACAAAACAAAAGGTTAACAGTAACTTTTGAAAATTCTAGCAACACAAGGGCATTTCTCATACAGTCTTGGGTGCAACGATTAGGAGGATATCTACCTTGATATCTCTGTTCTTTACGCCAATTGTTAGGACCGAAGGTTATTCCTAATCCCTTTGTATATCGTAATTTCATTATAATCCTGTAAGATTAAAGGGATGTATACGGATATATTCCCACAATTAGAACAAGAGGGAGGGCCAAGATTAAAAGAAAAATGGATGGACAAGATTAGAATAAAATGAAGGGACAAGATTAGAACAAAATGAGTGGGTTTTATTGACTTCCACCACCTACATTACGAGTGTAACTTCAACCATTAATTTTGTAACTTCAAGCTAAAATGTGATTTTGACTATATAAATTTGAATTTATGTAATTTTAAACAAGTTTATGTGATTTTAGACTTTTTATGAGTATAACTTCAGTCATTACGAGTGTAATTTCAACCTTTTTTGGTGTAACTTTAAACCAAAATGTGATTTCGACTATATAAATTTGAATTTATGTAAATTTAAGATAAGTTTATGTGATTTTTGCCTTTTTATGAGGCTAACTTTAGTCATTAAGAGTGTAACTTCAACCATTATTTTTGTAACTTTAAACTAAAATGTGATTTCGACTTTATAAATTTGAATTTATATAATTTTAAAACAAATTTATGTGATAACTTCAATTCTTAATTGCGTAACTTTAAGTCAAAATATGATTTAATTTTAACATTTTTATAAGTGTAACTTTAATCTTTAGTGAAACTTTATTTATTAATTGTGTAACTTTAGTCAATTATAGTGTAACTTTATACTAAAGTGAGATTTAATATATTAATTTGAATTTTTTAAGACATGTTTAGGTAACTTTAGTCTTTTCTAGTGTAATTTCAGTCCATACTAATGTAACTTTAGTTATTAATAGCGTAACTTCAGTCCTTAATTGGGTAACTTTAGTCCATAATTGTGCAACTTTAGTACATAATTGTGCAACTTTAGTCCATAATTATGCAACTTTAATACATAATTGTGCAACTTTAGTACAAAATGATGTAACTTTAGTACATAATGATGCAACTTTAGTACTTAATTGTGCAACTTTAGTACATAATGATGTAACTTTAGTACATAATTGTGCAACTTTAGTACATAATTGTGCAATTTTAGTACATAATTGTGCAACTTTAGTACATAATTGTGCACCTTTAGTACATAACTATGCAACTTTAGTACATAATGATGTAACTTTAGTACATAATTGTGCAACTTTAGTACATAACTGTGCAACTTTAGTACATAATGATGTAACTTTAGATCTGGAAAAAAATATATATAAAAAAATGAGATCTTACATAAAAATAAGTGAATCGAAAAAAAAAAGCTAGATCTGGAAAAAAAAACATATAAAAAAAATGAGATCTGGAAAAAAAACTTATATAAAAAAAAAGGAGATCTTAAATAAAAATAAAAATAAAAAACATGAAAAACAAAAAAACATGAAAAACAAAAAACAATATCTGAAATGGTGATGGTTGTTTTTCTAACCCTTTTTTTTAAAATGATGTAACTTTAGTCCATAATTGTGTAACCTTAGTACATATTTGTATAATTTTAGTCCATAACTGTGTAATTTTAGATCTAAAAATAATCAATAACCCACCGACAAAAAAAATGAGAACATAAAAAATAAAAAACGAGATAAAAATAAAATAGAAATTCATAAGAAATTCAAAAAAATGAAAAACGAAAAAAAAAAAAGTGAATCTGAAAATAAATAAATTAGATCTAGAAACAAAAAATACATAATGAAAAAACAAGATCTAAAATAAAACAAAAAAACATACAAAATCAGAAAAAATCAGGAAAAAAAAAGAGAAGAGAGGGAGGAGGGAGGCGGCGGGAAACGTGGAGGAGGAAGGCAGGGAGGGTGGTGGCGGCCTAGCATGGCGACAGAAAGAGGAAGGAAGGGAAGAGGAAGACGGTAGAGAAGGCCGGCGGCGGCGGCGGAAGGAGGAAGGAGGGGCAGCGGCGGCGGCGGCGGAAGGAGGAAGGCAGGGAGGAGGCGGCGTCGGGGGTGGGGACCGGTGGGGGTGGTGGACCGGTGGGGGAGGGTTAGGGTTTTTTGTTCTTTGGGTTTTTTTAAAGAGGATGTTAGAGAGAGAAATGAGGTAGAAAGAGAATGAGAAATGTGAAAATGAAAGAAGATGTGTGAAGAAAGGGTATATATATTAGGGTTTGAAGGGATTGGATTGTGTGTGTCTCACAATCTTGACCCTCCATTTTGTTTTAATCCTAGTCATTCATCCTCTTGATCCAATGGATTGGATTAGGATTCAAGGACTCAAAAGAGAAAGAGGGACTCATTTGAACCCACCTCTATATGTATATATACATATATATAGAGTAAGGATCAATTGAGTCCACCCTTTTCCCTTAGAGTCCTTGAGTCCTATTTTGGTCCATTGGATGGGAGGAAATGGATGGCTGAGATTTATGCTCCAAAAAAGGATTAATGGCCTAATTTTTCACTCTCTCTCATCTTTACTAATTAACTACTAATCTCCACCCTAATTCAATATATAACATTTTCCACCCAACCATTTCTCTCTCACCAATCATAAAATCATTCCTCCATATCTGTCTAAAACTCAAATAATTCAAAACCCAAATAAATATCTCATTCTCCCTTCCTCTCACCAACCACCCACCATCACCAAACCAACACCACTATAAACACCATACCCGACCACCACCACCATCACTACCCACCACAAACACCAAACCCAACCACCACCACCACCATACCCGACCATTCCCTATGCCGCATCTCCTTCACCGCCACCACCCACCGGCCTAGACCTGGCAAACGGGTCAACCGGGTCGGGTTCGGGTCGGGCCAGTTTGGGTCGGGTCAGTTCGGGTCTTTTGTTGATTTCGGGTTAATTCGGGTCGGGTCGGGTCATTTCGGGTTTCGGATTTGTTTCGGGTTAGATGTCGGGTCTGTTTCGGGTCAACCGGGTCGGGTTATTTCGGGTCGGGTCATTTTCGGGTCAAAGAATAAGAGACAAAAGACCATTTTAAGTCTTTTCGGTTCAATTAAAGTTATGTTTTATCGGGTCATTTTCGGGTTGAGTTGTTTTGGATCGGGTTATTTTTGGGTCGGGTCAGTTACGGGTCAAGAAAGATCGGGTCATGTTCGGGTCGGGTCGGGTCTAATCGGGTTTCGGGTCACATTCGGGTGTTGTAGTTCGGGTCAATTTCGGGTCACGGGTCGGGTCATTCGGGTCGGGTCAATCGGGTCGGGTTGCTTTTGTCAGGTCTCCTCCGTCCATCCTCCTCTTTCCTCCTGCTCGGCCGTCCTCATCCGCCTATCTCTCCCCAGTCCTCCTCTCCTCCGTCTGGTGGGTGTCGGTGTGGGGTGTCGGGGAGGATGTTGGGGACAGAAGAGCAAGGAGAGGAGAGGCGGAGGGCGGTGGTGGGGCTGACTGGGGGCTGGGTCGGCGCGGCTGATTGTGGGGTTGGGCCGTCCTCTTCTCTTTATTTGTTGTTTGCTTTTTTTCTTTAGATCTATTTATTTATTGTTTGTTTGTTTGTTTTTTTCTTTTTATTTTATCTTTTTATTTTATCTTCTTATTTATTGTTTGTTTGTTTCTAGATCTAATTTCTTTAGATCTACTTTTTTAGATATAATTTTTTCTGATTTCTTTTAGTCCTCTCTTCTTTTTTGTTTTTTTTCTTTATTTTAGGATTTGGTTTTGTGTTTTTTTTTTAAATTCTAGATCTGAAAAAAAGTGTAAGTGACAATGACTTCTATTAAAATAATACAAATTGTCTATTAAAGTTACACTTTTTATTTATTAAAGTCACATAAATCGTCTATTAAAGTTACACATTTTATTTATTAAAGTCACATATATCGTCTATTAAAGTTACACATTTTATTTATTAAAGTCACATATATCGTCTATTAAAGTTACACATTTTATTTATTAAAGTCACATATATCATCTATTAAAGTAACACACAGTATTTATTAAAGTAACACTATTAAAGTAACATAAAATGACCTTAAAAGTTACACTTGTTGATGTCAGATCTGTTTCTTTTTTTTAGTTTTTACTCTTTTTTTCATTTTTTTTCCTAGATCTACTTTTTTTTGTGAGTGTGGGTTGGTTTGTGGTGGTCGGATTACAGTTACACTCATAGAGGACTACAGTTACACTCATAAAGTATTACAATTACATTCTTAGAGGATTACAGTTACACTCATAAATGACTACAGTTACACTCATAAAGGACTACATTTACACTCATAAATGACTAAATTTATAGTAAATTACATAAATTCAACATGTAATAAAATTCAAAAAATTCCACTCAAAATGACCTAAAATAACTAATGTTACACTCGTAAAATATTAGAGTTACACTCGTAAATCATCAAAGTTACACTTGTAAAATGTTAAAAGTATATAAATTCAAATTTTTATATACAAAACCGTCTCAAAAAAATTAAAGTTACACTCAAAAATCAGCAAAGTTACACTCGTAGAATGTTAAAATTATATATATTCAAATTATTATAGAGAAAACCGTCTTCAAAATTTAAAGTTACGCTCGAAAATATTAAAGTTACACTCGAAAAGAATCAAAGTTACACTCGTAAGGTGTTAAAATTGTTTAAATTCAAATTTTTACATACAAACCGCCTTAAAAAGTTAAAGTTACACTCTAAAACATTACAGTTACACTCGCAAGCATCAAAGTTACACTCATAAATCTCAGCAGCTCAAAAGTGCTTAAAAGTGATCAAAAGTGATTAATTAAAAGTAGAGAGAGAAAGTTAATTAATTAGTGCATATGTAATTAATTAATGATAAGTGTATTTTTTAATCTCCCAAATCTCAGCCATCCATCCCCCTCATCCAATGGCTAGGATGAGGACTCAAGGACTCTATGAAAATGGTGGACTCAAAAGAATTTGACTCTATATTGACTATTAATTTTTTATAGATATTGTAATCTAAAATATTAGGCCCATTTATACATAACATAATATAGGCTACAAATATAAAGCCCAGTCCAATTATAGGATTTGTGTTTTAGACGGGAAAATTAGAACTTCACTTAATCTTTTAGTAGTAGAGGGATGGTACTTCTTACAAGTTATATCAAAATACTGATATACGACAGATATCTTTAACGATCCCCGAATTTGTACTGGCAACTAAATTAGTTCAAAAAATTCCCACGGTACCCCCGAACTTTGATAGTTTGCTCGAAATATCCAAAATTTTGACCCGAGAAACTTTAAGTGGCCATCACTCGGGTTTACAAACTTGGAAAATGACGTTTTTTTTCAAATTGTTGATCTTTCCGAGAGCTACGATTTGAAAAAAAAAATTGTTGTATTTGGATCCCGTGGTTAGGAGTTTTCGTATGTCAAAGTTAATTTCACCGAACAAATTTTGAATGACCATATCTCTAGGTCACGAGTTCCGAACTCGCCAACTTTTTGTTCAAATCGTAGTACTCGGAAAGATGAACGATTTGAAAAAAAAATCGTCATTTTCCGAGTTTTTAAATACGTGTTATGGCCACTTAAAGTTTTTCGAACAAAAATTTGGATATTTCGGCCAAAATGTCATAGTTTGGGGGTACCGTTGGAATTTTCCGAAATTAGTTTAGATATAAGAAAGAATGAATGAAAATTGATGGTGATAGTGATGTAGCAAAGAGTTACGGCCAAGAGAGGGTAAGAGATCAAAAAGTCTTCTTTAAGATCGGTCGGTCCGTCTTAAGCTTAAGTTGGGTCAAGCCCCTCTTATAAAGAGCAAGTGGGGGAGAAGTGAGGGGCTCCATTTGCCTCCCATTTCCACCCCACTTGCTTTTTATGAGGGGGATTTGACCCGTCTTAAGACGGGTCAACCCATATTAAATGAAAATATTTGGTAAGAGATAACATAATTCCTTTTGTTTTTTATTTAGGGTTTAGGATAAGTGTTTCCGTAATGTATTAATAAGTGTTCTTAGTGTCCAGGATATTAAGATGAATAAGTAGGGAAATTAAGGTTAAAAGGGTTGAGAATAACTCTTTATCTTCCCAAACATTAGTCGGTATTGTTGTAGCAACTACCGGATACATCGTATTTTATGAGGTTAAAATTGCTAAAGAACGCCCCTTTTTTATTCATCTCGCCCCTAAAATTCGTTTCTTTTTCCAAGTTTGCTCTTCTCTCTACATCGTCTTTCTAAATTTAGTTTTTATCGGTAATTCGAAAATGAGTGACGGTTATCTATTTTACGATTTTTTTTTAATTCGTACAATAGTAAACGACACCAATTTCAAACAATTGGAATGTCGAACAATATTATCGTTTTAACGAACAATATTATCGTTTTAACGTTAGCTTTTGAAAGTCCATAGACCTTAATTAGACTCCTCTAATTATTTACTAAATTACTTTTAATTTAGTTTATAATGATCTATGTAACATGCATGCAAATATAAAGACATTTATATAAAAGAAGAAATTTCCTCACATTGATATGGAAATTATATGGGCACAACAAGAACTCCTTCTTGTTGTTCTTGAGCTATAAATATGGATGAACACATGAAATCTCCAAACTAGAAGACCTCCTTCAAGTTTCACCAAGATTAACCCAAATAATCTACCCTTATTATTAACTAGATAATAAGATAGATATAATACTACTAATATTATGACTATATTACTACACTAGTAATACTTAGTAAATATTAGTATATGAAAGTTTTAGTGAGAAGAAGGATTTTAGATAGAAGTATGACAAATGCACAAAAATGAAGCAAGTATAAAATGAACACAAAATGTTCATAATATAGGCCATTTGGCCGGATGTCATAGTCCAAATATGGACTATTATTTTGCTCAATTTTGTCACATGCATTAGAGTGGAGTGTTGTAGTATATATGAGGATTATTTCTACTTGTTATGTCACTTTCATAAGTAACTAAATAGTAAAAATAAGAACAAAATCATCACCATGTAACTACTACCAAAACCGGTCCATTATGGCCTAGTTTGGTCCATTTTGATTTTTGATATTTGTCTCACACATACTTATTGATCATATGGTTAATTATCTTGTATAATTAAGTGTTAATTTGATCATATACAATTATATGACTCAATTAAATAAATAATATGTACTTAACATTTTAAGTAATATTTTACCATTATATCAATATATAATGGGTCCCACAATGCTTAGTTAATTTATTTTTACAACTCCTTGTAAATATAATTAATTAATTACCTCTATCTCAAAACCTCAACTAATTTAGTAATTTAACGATTAATTACTAAGTTAAATCTTATTTAATCGTATTAAAATAAGATATAAATTTATTAGTCAATTATCGCATAATTGAAAAATAAGTTTAATCGAATTTGAGTTCTTAACTCAATTTCTAATAATTAACTCTCTTACATATCGAATATATGTAATGTACTAATTAACTGTATCGTATACAAATAATAGTTACTATTTGGATTTCATCCTTTAGGTGTGACCGAAAGGATCCGTTGATTCACCGCCGTCAAACGACATAACGTCAAAGTCTAGTTAGCCAACCGTTTATTGGATTTAACGTTAATCAAACTGACTAATCTATATATATCGAATATTATCCCAATTATATTCCCATGATAAGATTTATTATGTGTCGCACTATTGTGAGGACACCTACTCAACAATCTCCCCTTGTCTGACACAAGTGTGCGGCACCGATCTCTTGTCGCTTTAGCACATCTCCCACTCAACGCAAGTGTCTCCAGGTCGCACTTGCGATTGACAATATCTAGAGGTGGTTGTCTCGATAGGGGGTTAACGTCTGACCGGAAAATCTCCCATAGATCTCTTTCCGAGCGTGGCCACGCATTTACAGTAACTACTCCTCGAGTGGCCTAAAGATGTTTTTACCCAACGTGGGTGGACAATTCCCGTTGATCCATCTACTCTGTATAATGCAGATCACCATGATCCAGAAGAAGTCCATCGGCCTCCTTTTACGGCACGACCTAGAACATCAACCAAAACCAATCGGAAACTGCACCGACTCAGATAGACGGTCGTCAGTCAAAAGAATCGACTTATAGGAATAAGATAGAAGACCCTGCCACGACCAGGCATCAAATAATTGATTTAAGGGTCTCTACAATGTCACTGTCCGACAGAGTGTCATACAGTCTGTCTATGTAAACGACCATTCATCTCCATGACCCCATGGTGCTGAACCAACCATCGATCGACTTACAATCTAGTCATTTCGAGACGTCACCTCATTGAGTGACTGGACAAAATACTCAAAGTTTTTTTTTTCATCCTGTTCACTTGAATTGGGTTCAACCTTCTTTCAACCAATGCTGATAAACAAGTATTAATTTTAGTCAAACTAAATAAGTAGTTTTAATGAAACTCTAACAATAATACGATTATCCCATATTTTGGAAAAATTGATACGCTATCAATAATTTCATATCTTATAATCTTTAGTAATTCAGGTACATATTTCAATCCCCATTGAAATGACATGACTATCATGTTCAGCCTGCAAAAAGCATGGCTAATGGATTAGCAATACTTGCATCTTTCCATCGTTCTGATTGCTATTTCTCTTTGTCTACGTAATCTCATATTACAAAAAACTTTCTGAGTACGTGTCTAGGTTTGAATCTAGACTTAGGACTCTTGGCCTAAAGGTAGCTCCCACTGTTTTACCAGTATAATGAGATAGGATATACAGCTATATGAACTGTTCTAGTCCCTCCAATACTGTCGAATCCAAGCTACTTTCATATGCATCATCATATGACGCAATGTACTCCATTTCCGTTGTTAAATCCCCAATAATAAACTGCCTGGAACACTTCCAGCGGATACATGACATTTATATCTGAAAATGTCACTCCTACTTGGAACCTTTCCAATAGTATTCTCTGTTTGGAACTCTTCCAACAGATAAATCTTCTATGAAACACAGCCAGTTCGTGATTTCAAATCACCTTGATTAGTTTGGAAACTGAAGTCTGTGTAACCCTTACACGCAACTCATTTTAAACTCCAAACACATGGAACATCTCTTTTAGTCCTTCGCAAGTACTAAGGATGTTCTTTATGGCTATCAAGTGACTCTCACTTTGATTTGATTGCAAATGATTCGTCATACTCAAAGCATGCGAAATGTCGGATTGAGTATACATCACAGCGTATATAATTGATCCCGCAGCGGAAGCAAAAGGAATCAATTATGATGTGTTCAACTTCCTTGAACTAGTCAAAGATCTTATCAATATAAGAATTTTGACTCAATGCTAATATCCTTTTAGATTTATCTCCATAAATCCAGATATCTAAAATATGTATTCTACTTCTCCAAAATCTTCCATCATCTAAAATGATCAATATGTCTCCACATATAAGACTGATGAAAACCATATTACTCCCACTAAACTTCATGTATAAACATAATTCCTCGAGATATCGAGAAATATTTTATGACATGATTGACACATCAATTCCAACTCTTTAGTGCTTACTTAAGACATCCTCTTAAGCTTGCAAATTAACTTAGGATAGTTAGAATCTACGAACCCACAGGTGAATATAAAATATACTACCTCTTCTAGAATCGTATTCAAGAAGGTGGTTCTTGAGATCCAGTTGGCATCATATTATTATGATATGCTGTAATTGCTAAGTATATTCGAATGGATCAAAGAATTAAGGTTGGTGCAAAACTCTTTACCTACCAAGTTATCTTTGAAAACATTTTAATGTTGATCCATGCAAATCAATTTACATTGAAGAGGTCGTACTTTTTCAAGTAAAATTTACCAGGTCATATACCTGACCATCATGCATGGAGTCCATTACGAATCGTATGACTCTAAGCCATATCAAGAAGTTGGGACTAAAAACAGTCTTTTATAAATCGCATATTAGAATGCATATTAGAATTCATCACTATAAAGGAGCGATAAAATTCCACCTAACCTCCTAGGTTCCGAAGAAACAACTACTGAACAAGCAATGAGGAAAACTTTTTTTCGGACCATATGCTCAGTTTGTGGCTCTTGAAACATTTTCTCCCACTCTGTCTTATCAAGAAATAATCGTATTTTTATTGAAAGACAGCATCACGAGTCACAAACGCTTTGTTCTCGTAAATGGGATTATTGAGCACTTGTTTCATTCAAATAACTTATAAATTAGGTACGCTACCTACCCATATCGTATATGGAATGAAATCAGACTGTTTTAAATGTGTTTTAATATGGTGGAAAAAGAAATAGCAGACAAAAATATTAAGATCCCAAGGTTAGTCAATTGGCTCATTTTGACTTGATAAAGACAAAACCATATCGTATAAGGTTCTGTTTCTCTATTCAACAACACCTTATCTAATAATGTGTGTTAGAGAATTTAACTTGTGAAACCATTTCTCAATACTTTTGATGAAAATAAAAGTCAATACTTAGATATTAATAGTTACGATTTAGTCGTAAGTCCTTGATCTAATGTTCTAGTGGTTAACTACTTCTCATTGAGGCTCTTTGAACTTTTCAAAGATTTCTCTTAGCACCTCATTAAGTAGAATCAAACATAATATCTACTTAAATCGTCGGTAAATTAAGTGAAGTAATCATTACCATCTCTGGTTGTGTTTGTTATTGGACCACACATATTCTAATGTAATAGGGCCAATACCTCACTAGTTCGATTTCCTTTTAAATAAAAAGGGCACGAATCATCTTGCCTTGAATACAAGATTCACACGCACCATAAGATTCAAAATCAGATGGTTTAGGGATAGTTGTCAATACTAGCCTCTTAATGTGCTACACAATCCAGAATTAAGATGAGATAAGGGTCACCAATTTTGAGCCTTTACAATCTATATGACAAGTAATTACTAGTTTAGGTCAAGAATATAATTACCTTTGATTGGTATGGGATAACCATTGACCAAGTATAGGCATAAAAGATACAACGCTTGTTCTATTCACAAAAGTGAAACACTTGTGTCGTACACTAAGTGGGATACTATATTCTTTATTTGAGCCCTGTACATCATACGTTTTATTTAATGTATACTCTAAATCCAAAACTAGATTGATCACATTATAACTTTTATATGTCTCTATAGAAATAAAACTACAATAGTTATATTCCCCTTGTAGGTCGACATTTAATCATGGCTAGTCGTCGCACGAATTATTATATGCATTGAATACATCGATGAAAACCATAATGGGTATCTAATACCCAAAATTTGCATTTTAGCAAAATAATGTCGATCATATAGATATTATGGGTGAAAATAGTACACCCAATTTCTAACGCTTTAGAAAACTTGGGGCAAATCCTTTTCTAGTGTCTTACACTGTAAAATAAAATCATCAAAAGTTGGGTTCGACACCTTGCTTGGGTTTTGGCTTTAATATTC
>JAIUZE010018846.1:0-16009 GCA_022085475.1 Heliosperma pusillum
TGTACCTCCTTGTGTCAACAATGTGTCTTCCTTGCTTCATTACCCATTGTTGCATTGTAACTCCTTGTGTGAACAATGAGTCTTCCTTGCTTCATTACCCATTGTTCAATTGTAACTCGTTGTGTGAACAATGAGTCTTCCTTGCTGCATTACCTATTGTTACATTGTTACTCCTTGTGTGAACAATGAGTCTTCCTTGCTTCATTACCCATTGTTGCATTGTAACCCTTTGTGTGAACGATGAGTCTTCCTTTCTTCATTACCCATCGTTTCATTGTAACTCCTTGTGTGAACAATGAGTCTTCCTTGCTTCATTACCTATTGTTACATTGTAACTCCTTGTGTGAACAATGAGTCTTCCTTGCTTCATTACCTCCTTGTGTGAACAATGAGTCTTCCTTGCTTCATTACCCATTGTTGCATTGTAACTCTTTGTGTGAACAATGAGTCGTCGTTGCTTCATTACCCATCGTGTCATCGTAACTCCTTGTGTGAACAATGAGTCTTCCTTGCTTCATTACCTATTGTTACATTGTAACTCCTTGTGTGAACAATGAGTGTTCCTTGCTTCATTACCTCCTTGTGTGAACAATGAGTCTTCCTTGCTTCATTACCCATTGTTGCATTGTAACTCTTTGTGTGAACAATGAGTCGTCCTTGCTTCATTACCCATCGTGTCATTGTAACTCCTTGTGTGAACAA
Source organism: Heliosperma pusillum (assembly GCA_022085475.1). Taxonomy (NCBI): domain Eukaryota; kingdom Viridiplantae; phylum Streptophyta; class Magnoliopsida; order Caryophyllales; family Caryophyllaceae; genus Heliosperma; species Heliosperma pusillum. The sequence goes on from JAIUZE010018846.1 coordinate 703, forward strand.
TGAGTCTTCCTTGCTTCATTACCTATTGTTACATTGTAACTCCTTGTGTGAACAATGAGTCTTCCTTGCTTCATTACCTCCTTGTGTGAACAATGAGTCTTCCTTGCTTCATTACTCATTGTTGCATTGTAACTCCTTGTGTGAACAATAAGTCGTCCTTGTTTCATTACCCTTTGTTGCATTGTAACTCCTAGTGTGAACAATGAGTCTTCCTTGCTTCATTTCCCATTGTTACATTGTAACTCCTTGTGTGAACAATGAGACTTCCTTGCTTCATTACCTCCTTGTGTGAACAATGAGTCTTCCTTGCTTCATTACCCATTGTTGCATTGTAACTCCTTGTCTGAACAATGAGTCGTCCTTGTTTCATTACCCATTGTTGCATTGTAACTCCTTGTGTGAACAATGAGTCTTCCTTGCTTCATTACCTAAAGTACATTGTAACTCCTTGTGTGAACAATGAGTCTTCCTTGCTTCATTTCCCATTGTTACATTGTAACTCCTTGTGTGAACAATGAGACTTCCTTGCTTCATTACCTCCTTGTGTGAACAATGAGTCTTCCTTGCTTCATTACCCATAGTTCCATTGTAACTCCTTGTGTGAACAATGAGTCGTCCTTACTTCATTACCCATTGTTTGCATTGTAACTCCTTGTGTCAACAATGAGTCGTCCTTACTTCAGTACTCATTGTTGCGTTGTAACTTCTTGTGTGAACATTGAGTCGTCCTTGCTTCATTACCCATTGTTTGCATTGTAACTCCTTGTGTGAACAATGAGTCTTCCTTGCTTCATTACCCATTGTTGCATTGTAACTCCTTGTGTGAACAATGAGTCTTCTTGCTTCATTTCCCATTGTTACATTGTAACTCCTTGTGTGAACAATGAGTCTTCCTTGCTTCATTACCCATTGTTGCATTGTAACTCCTTGTGTGAACAATGAGTCTTCCTTGCTTCATTACCCATTGTTGCATTGTAACTCCTTGTGTGAACAATGAGTCTTCCTTGCTTCATTACCTATTGTTTGTAACTCCTTGTGTGAACAATGAGTCTACCTTGCTTCATTACCCATTGTTGCATTGTAACTCTTTGTGTGAACAATGAGTCTTCCTTGCTTCATTACCCATCGTTTCATTGTAACTCCTTGTGTGAACAATGAGTCTTCCTTGCTTCATTACCTATTGTTACATTGTAACTCCTTTTGTGAACAATGAGTCTTCCTTGCTTCTTTATGCAGTGATATTATAGGGGTGTGTGTGTATTTGGACTCTTGACCCTTAACTAGCACAGGATATGGATGTTACTCAACTCCCACAGCTCAACACAGGGAATCAAACAACAAACTAGACTAGTTAAGACTCCTTGCCACAGCCTAGCACATGTAAGTAGTCTTAAACTAAACAACAAGCAAACACCCCACAGTCTAAGCACAGGGATATCTAACTTGCCACAGACTTAGATCAACAACCACAGCCTAGCACAGGAAGTTATCTGGCCCGACTTTCAACCAAGACAATGCATAAGTTGGAAAGATTTTAGAAATGAGAACAATGCTCAGTTTTTTTCATTCAATAACAACTGCCTTGTACAAAAGAGCATGGGTCCTTATATAGGCCTCAATGCTTGATCTAATACAACCCTAGAGGATCATCTAAGGGCCACGATTAGTTGCTGAAAGATAACAAAATACTGGCTACAAATACAGGCTGACAATACAAAAGAAAACAGACAAAATGCAGACATTTGATAGTGACATGCTCCAGGTTGTGTTTGTTGCTTGGTGTTGGCTTGAAGCTTGTGGACGAGGCTCATCAATGCTCCTTGACCTTCTTCTGCAGTAGTTCTAATAGTAGGGAAGACAAGGAAAGACTTTTGGAGATAGTCTTTCAGTTTTTAGCTAGAAATGGAAAGACTGCTTTATGCTTTATGCTTTAGGTAGGCTGTTTTGATTTGGATTTTTAGGGTAGTTGTGTTGTGTTTTGGAACTGGTTCCCTAGGACTTTTTTGGACCTAGGTGGGTAAGGTTTTAGCTGGGCTTGGTGGTAGCTGGTGGTTTGAAGTGTGGTGGTAGTTATGGCTTCTCCAAGTGGCTGTTGTAGGCTGTTTTTGTGATTTTCTGGTTGGGTGTGGGTAGGCTTGTCTTTGGTTAGCCTGGCTCGTGTCTTGGCTCATGTCCTGGCTCGTGTCTTGGCTATCATGGACCCTCATTGTGACTTGGTCCTGGTTAGCACTTATCAGTTTGAAATTATCCCCTTTGTTACCCATCCCTTGTCCCCAGATTGACCCCTGGATGCCCATGTAGACCTCCCCTTGGTTACCAATGCTCACCCCTTGATCCCCCTTGTTGGATTCTGCCCTGCCCTGTGCCCCAGCTCCTGCTGCATCCTCCCCTGGTTGAATTGGGCTTGTCCTCAAGCCTGTAGCCTCCTCATCTCCAGAATCCCCATAGTATGGACTGAGATCCCCTACATTGAAAGTGCCATGAACCCCATAGTCTCCTGGTAGATCAACCTTGTATGCATTAGGACCAACACTTTCTATGATTTCAAATGGACCATCAGCTCTAGGCATGAGTTTGTTCTTCCTCCTAGCTGGGAACCTCTCCTTCCTCAAGTGGAGCCACACTAAATCCCCTGGCACAAACTCCTTCTTGGACCTAGGAACCTTGGACTGTTTCTTGTACCTCTCATTTGCCCTTTCTATTTGCTTTCTGACTGACTCATGAAGCTTCACCATCTGCTCAACCCTCCTCTTTGCATCAAAGTTCACCTCCTCCCTTGGTATGTTAGCTAATTCCAGTGGCATAAGTGGGTTAATCCCATAGACAACCTCAAATGGACTGTGACCTGTTGCAGATGAGGGTGCTCTGTTGAAAGCAAACTCAGCATGAGCTAGCTTCAAGTCCCAATCCTTCAAGGACTTGCTTACCAGACACCTCAAGATCCTCCCTAGAGTCTTGTTTGTGACCTCAGTTTGGCCATCAGTCTGAGGGTGGTGAGAAGTGCTGAACAAAAGCCTGGTCTTCAAGAGTCTCCATAGTGTTTTCCAGAAGTAACTCATGAACTTAACATCCCTGTCTGAGACTATTGACTTAGGAACCCCATGTAGCCTCACAATCTCCTTCAAGTATAGCTCAGCAACACTTGCAGCATCCTCAGTCTTCTTGCAAGCCACAAAGTGAGCCATCTTGCTAAACCTGTCAACAACAACCATTACAGAATCCTTACCTCTTTGTGTTCTGGGTAGTGCAACAATAAAGTCCATGCTCACATCCTCCCAAGGTTTGTTTGGCACTGGTAGTGGAGTGTAAGGTCCAGTCTGGAAAGAGCTCTTGGCTTGTTGACATGTGGAGCACCTCCTGAGGACAACCTGAACATCCCCTATCATCCTGGGCCAGTAGAATTGATCCTGCAGTATTTCAAGTGTCTTTTGAACCCCAAAGTGTCCCCCTAGTCCTCCTGAGTGTACTTCCCTGATGAGTAGATCCCTGTAAGAACCCCTTGGGATGCATAGCTTGTTTCCTTGGAACAAGAACCCCTCCTGCAGCATGTACTTCCCCCCTTGAGTCCTTCCTCCTCCAGTTTGTGTGATCCATTCCTCAGCAAAGTCAGGGTCCTCCTTGTACAATTCTTTCAGAAATTCAAACCCCAACACCCTTTGCTCCATGACTGCTAACAAAGAATGCCTCCTTGACAGTGCATCTGCCACAACATTCTGTTTCCCCTCCTTATACTTACTAGAGAATGTAAAGGATTGTAGAAACTCTACCCACTTGGCATGCCTGTGATTCAGCTTGTGTTGGCCACTGATATATTTCAATGCCTCATGATCTGAGTGCAGAACAAAAGGCTTTGGCTTCAAGTAGTGCCCCCAATGCATGACTGCTCTGATGATGGCATAGAATTCCTTATCATAAGTGGAGTACTTGAGCTTGGCACCATTCAGTTTCTCACTGAAATAAGCAACTGGCTTTTGCCCTTGTATCAACACTGCCCCAATGCCAACCCCACTAGCATCACATTCCACCTCAAACAGCTGATCAAAGTCAGGTAGTTTAAGGATTGGAGTCTCACACATCAACCTCTTGATCCTCTCAAAGGATTGTTGGGCCTCCTCAGTCCACTGGAACTCCCCTTTCTTCAAGCACTCAGTGATGGGTGCTACAACTGAACTGAAGTTCTTGATGAACCTCCTATAGAATGAAGCCAACCCATGGAACCCCCTTACCTCAGTGATGGTTTTAGGTGTAGGCCATGTTTGAATGGCTGCAACCTTCTCCTGATCAACTGAGATTCCTCTTCCTGACACAATGTACCCTAGAAATGCAACCTCCTCAACCATGAAGGTACACTTCTCTAGCTTCCCATACAGCTTCTGCTCCTTTAAGATCCCAAAGATTGTTTCAAGGTGCCTGAGATGTTCCCCTCTGCTGCTACTATACACTAGGATGTCATCAAAGTAAACCACAGCAAACCTGCCCAAACAAGGCCTCAACACTTCTGTCATAAGTCTCATGAAGGTGCTTGGTGCATTGGATAGTCCAAATGGCATGACAAGCCATTCATACAGACCATGTTTTGTCTTGAATGCAGTCTTCCATTCATCCCCCTCTCTGAGCCTCACCTGATGGTAACCCTGCCTTAGATCAATCTTAGAAAAGACCTGAGCTCCACTTAGCTCATCAAGCATGTCATCTAGCCTTGGAATGGGGAACCTATACTTGACTGTAATGTTGTTGATTGCCCTGCTGTCAGTGCACATCCTCCAGGTGCCATCCTTCTTAGGCACTAGTAGAGCAGGTACAGCACAAGGGCTTAGGGACTCCCTCACAAACCCTTTGCTCATAAGCTCCTCAATCTGCTTCTGCAACTCCTTGGTGGCAGTTGGGTCACTCCTGTAGGCTGGCCTATTTGGCAGCACAGAACCTGGGACCAAATCAATGTGGTGCTCAATCCCTCTTAGGGGTGGTAGTCCATCTGGTAACTCTCTTGGAAAGACCTCCTTGTATCTCAAGATCAAAGGTTCAACCTCTGCTGGCAACTTGGAACCTTCCCCTTCTGTTACTTCCTTAGATAGCAAGATGATCACAGGTTGTTCTTGCTTCATCTCCTTGATCATAGCTGCCTCTGATAAAAACAACACCCCATTGACCTCCTCTGGCACATTGGGACTCCCATAATTCCTCTGGTTGGGTGGTAGAGGTGTCAAAGTTACCTTCTTTCCCCCATGCCTGAAGCTATAGGTGTTATCCCTACCCTGATGAGTGGTGTTTCTATCAAACTCCCAAGGCCTCCCTAGTAGTAGGTGACAGGCATCCATTGGTACTACATCACACAATACCTCATCTTGGTATACCTTCCCAATAGAGAATGGCACCAGGCATTGCCTATCAACCCTCACCTCAGCCCCCTTGTTAAGCCATCTCAGTTTGTAGGGGTGTGGGTGCTCTTGAGTAATCAGACTTAGCTTGTTCACTAGGGTGATGGAAGCCACATTGGTACAACTCCCCCCATCAATGATCAAGTTGCAGACCCTCTCTTGAATGGTGCACCTGCTTCTGAATATTAAGGACCTCTGGTCATCCTCCAATGGAGTATGTTGAGAGTGCATGACCCTCCATAGGACCAAGTTATGGCCTGTGTCAGGGTGAGCCATGACCAAGTCCTGCATTGGTTCCTCCTTAGCTGTCACTACCTCTAACACCATGCTGTCATCAACCTCATACTCAACTAATCCCTCCTTCTCCCTGAACTGAAATCTCTACAAAAATAGAGCTTTTCAGAGGCTAAAAGGAGCTAAGATCAACACTCCCTCACACACAAGCTAAATGACTCGGAAAACTCGAGGAACCTGCACTAGGCCAGGCAGAACAGATAGAACTTTGCACCTTAGCACACAAGCACAGGTAGCAAAGGTTGTGTTTGAGACTCAAGACACACAAGTAATGACTCTTAGACACTGTAATCTTAGATCACACACAAGTTCACTAAGGATTACCACAATACTTAGCTTTGCTAAAGAATTGCAATGAACAAAGTTCAGGTTTATATTAATTCATCATAATCTGATTTCAACTTCTTACAAGCAAGCCTTATATAGGCCAAGAGATACACATCTAAGGGTCTCAAATGCATCATCTAATGTACAATAAGTCGTGGCCTTGGCCTTACACAAATCAGAATACTAACTAGGATACAAAAGCATAAAGTAATAAAGCATAAAGCATAAAACAGAAAACAGGCTGCTCCTCTTTGTCTTGTTGTGTAAGGTCAATTAAGATGTGTAAGACCTTGGAGCTTGGGCTTGGCAGCTACCATCTTCAAGTACAAAGGGTTAGGATGTCTTTCAAGTCGTGCCCTTGTCTTGCCTAGCCAAATATAGCACCCAAAACAGCCTTGGTACAAGACAATGCTGAAATGTCCCCATCTGGACCCATTTGTTTGCACTTAGCTAAACCTGCTCTTTTATTGTGAATTAGCAAAAACTCTCCGGGACTTTTATCTTCCTAAGACTTTAAACTAAGGGTTTTAGGCCTTGGAATAACTTAATTCATAATAGGGGTTGCCTTGGACGAAGCTCTTTGATGTTGGACCTGAACCGGGTGAGATAGGACATGGACCCTTCTGATTGCATTTTGTAACACTCATAACTCTCTGCTCAGGATGAATTTGAAGACCCATGATAGCTCATGTGAAAGCTATGGATGTTAGCTTTCTCCTCCAAAAAGAATCACCCCTAAATATTAAGTAGATTTTGATTTATGCAACTTTGAGTGCAGATTGGTCTTAATCACATACCCAGCAGACTTGCCACTAACTATACCCGTTTTGCTCAGGCCATAACTTTCTCTTTAGGATGATGTAGGAGTACTTCAAGGAGCCATTTTAAATATATATGAGTTAGCTTCTTCCTCCATTTGGAATCACTCAAAGGTCGTCCTCCAATATTCAGCTATGGACCTTTTGGTAAGAGGGGGTCAGGCGGAACATTGCATTAGGCTCTTCTGTAGAGGCTGTTTTATAGCAACCATAGGGCAAGCTACAAACCTGATATGGTGGTGGTTCCAACTTCATTTTGTAGCAAAGACACTAAGCTTTCCAACCATATAAATATCATCAAAATTGAATGAGTGTAGCTTAATTTATGTTGCCAAGAACATGACCCTTATCTTGTTCCTGCTGCGATCACATTTGCTTTAAGTAGGATTTGGTGACTTTGAAGCACCCATAAGCTTGGAGTCTTGTAAGGCTAATCACGACCATGAAATTTAGGCTTTCCCTTGATTACTCCTGTTGCAAACTCCCTTTCTTCAAAAGAATTTGCCCTCAAATTCTTGTGGATCAAAATGAAGAGACTTGCTGCCGAGGAGCTTGTTCTCCTAACCATCGAAGATCAAGTACAACTCCAAGTAATAGACTCTCATGGCCTCCTCCTGGATCATATACTAGAATGGTAAATGGCAAGAGATATGTTGTACCATTCCCAATTTCAGATTGCATACTCAACCAAGTAGTGCTTGTTCCTCCTGGATCAAATGTGAGGTGTATTACATCCTCCCTCCACTTCGACTCTCCCCTTATTTTTCTTGTAGTATCATGAGCTCGTATATGTATTGTAGATTGTGTTCCACCTGGATGAAATGTACTCATAGCAAGCTTTGGATTCAACTTCCCATTAAGTATCCCAATACTTGTAGCACACAAATCAGAATGTTCGTATTTGCACCCCAAGCTTGGTTCGTTCTCATTGACTACTCCCTTAACATCCTTAGGTGACCAATACTCCCATGGAAATTCAGAGCACATTTCATTAGAGTGAGCATAAGCAAGAAGTAAACCAGTAGGACATCCTTGGTTTATTCCTCCTCGGGTACCTCCCTTCACATTCAGCTCCTCTTGATCGGAATTCAAGTGGTACAAAGGGTCATTCATATAAACACAAGATTCATTCACATAGTTCACATCCAAACGAGTGCTTACACAACAAGGAGAACATGATAAGGCATCAAGTTGGCTGCTATAGTTTTCGTGCATTGGACTCATTACAAACAACGCCAAATGAACTAAAGCTCGAGCAACATCAAGTAATGAACCTGCCCTTGGTGTTCCACATAACCCCAACAAGTTCTCACGACCATTTTGAACATTACAAATCTTAAAACACAAGAGGATCATAGCTGGACAGTAGGGTTTAGATTCATCAATTTCCCTCCTTAACATGTATGAGGTAGCACCCAAATGAGCAAGAGTAACTTGCAACCTCATCAACATGTAAGAATGAAAGTGTGGAGATGCAAGAGCACAAGATATACCTCCCAAGATGAATGTTAAGAAGCAAGAATCATGGCTTGTGTAGGAGATCAGATTTGGCACTCTTGAGCATGGAACAACCCAAGACACTCCTTTTGCTTCACCCCTGGTTGACTCCCAACAACTACCACCTTTGAACATGACCATGGACTGTCCAAACTTCATGGTTTGAAGCTCAAGTAGTCCTTGGTCGACAATCACCTCATTAGGACCCAAATCAGTAGCTTGGTCATTGATGGCTTCATGGGCAAGGACAAGGCTGCTCTCCTCTAAAGGGCTTAAGAAAGAACTTGAGCAAGCAAAAAATTTATCCTCGGGCTCTTTCTCTTCAACAAGGACTAGTGTAGAGGGTGTGGGGGCTGACTCCTCTTCCATTGAGAATGCTAGGACACCTCCTACATCTCCATCATTAGGAGAGTGAACATCTGCAGTGATATTATAGGGGTGTGTTAGGAATTGAACCCTAGACTCCTATCTAGCACTGGATATGGATGTTACTCAACTCCCACAGCTCAACACAGGGAATCAAACAACAAACTAGACTAGTTAAGGCTCCTTACCACAGCCAAGCACAGGTAAGCAGACTTGAACTAAACAACAAGCAAAACACCCCACAGTCTATGCACAGGGATATCTTAACTTGCCACAGACTTAGATCAACAACCACAGCCTAGCACAGGAAGTTATCTGGCCTGACTTTCAACCAAGACAATGCATAAGTTGGAAAGATTTTAGAAATGAGAACAATGCTCAGTTTTTTTCATTCAATAATCAACTGCCTTATACAAAAGAGCATGGGTCCTTATATAGGCCTCAATGCTTGATCTAATACAACCCTAGAATAACATCTAAGGGCCAGGATTAATCTACATAAACGTGACAAGTTACTGGCTACAATTTCAGATTGAAACTACAAAAGAAAACTGAAAACAGACAATTGCAGACACATGACAGTGACATGCTCCAGGTTGTGCTTTGTTGCTTGGTGTTGGCTTGAAGCTTGTGGACGAAGCTCATTAATACTCATTGACCTTCTTCTGCAATAGTTCTAATAGTAGGGAAGACAAGGAAAGACTTTTGGAGATGGTCTTTCAGTTTTTAGCTAGAAATGGAAAGACTGCTTTATGCTTTATGCTTTAGGTAGGCTGTTTTGATTTGGATTTTTAGGGTAGTTGTGTTGTGTTTTGGAACTGGTTCCCTAGGACTTTTTTGGACCTAGGTGGGTAAGGTTTTAGCTGGGCTTGGTGGTAGCTGGTGGTTCAGAGTGTGGTGGTAGTTATGTCTTCCCCAAGTGACTGGTGTAGGCTGTTTTTGTGATATTGTAGGCTGTTTTTGTGATATTGTGGTGGGGTGTTGGTGGGCTTGTCTTTGGCTTGCTTGGCTCGTGTCTTGGCTCGTGTCCTGGCTCGTGTCCTGGCCAACATTGCTCAGCTTGCAGCTTCCCCTTTTGTTACCCATCCCTTGCCCCCAGATTGACCCTTGGATACCCATGTAGACCTCCCCTTGGTTGCCAATGCTCACCCCTTGATCCCCCTTGGCCTGCCCCCTGTCCCTAGTGTTGAATTCTGCCCTGCCCTGTGCCCCAGCTCCTGCTGCATCCTCCCCTGGTTGAATTGGGCTTGTCCTCAAGCCTGTAGCCTCCTCATCTCCAGAATCCCCATAGTATGGACTGAGATCCCCTACATTGAAAGTGCCATGAACCCCATAGTCTCCTGGTAGATCAACCTTGTATGCATTAGGACCAACACTTTCTATGATTTCAAATGGACCATCAGCTCTAGGCATGAGTTTGTTCTTCCTCCTAGCTGGGAACCTCTCCTTCCTCAAGTGGAGCCACACTAAATCCCCTGGCACAAACTCCTTCTTGGACCTAGGAACCTTGGACTGTTTCTTGTACCTCTCATTTGCTCCTTTCTATTTGCTTTCTGACTGCCTCATGAAGCTTCACCATCTGCTCAACCCTCCTCTTTGCATCAAAGTTCACCTCCTCCCTTGGTATGTTAGCTAATTCCAGTGGCATAAGTGGGTTAATCCCATAGACAACCTCAAATGGGCTGTGACCTGTTGCAGATGAGGGTGCTCTGTTGAAAGCAAACTCAGCATGAGCTAGCTTCAAGTCCCAATCCTTCAAGGACTTGCTTACCAGACACCTCAAGATCCTCCCTAGAGTCTTGTTTGTGACCTCAGTTTGGCCATCAGTCTGAGGGTGGTGAGAAGTGCTGAACAAAAGCCTGGTCTTCAAGAGTCTCCATAGTGTTTTCCAGAAGTAACTCATGAACTTAACATCCCTGTCTGAGACTATTGACTTAGGAACCCCATGTAGCCTCACAATCTCCTTCAAGTATAGCTCAGCAACACTTGCAGCATCCTCAGTCTTCTTGCAAGCCACAAAGTGAGCCATCTTGCTAAACCTGTCAACAACAACCATTACAGAATCCTTACCTCTTTGTGTTCTGGGTAGTGCAACAATAAAGTCCATGCTCACATCCTCCCAAGGTTTGTTTGGCACTGGTAGTGGAGTGTAAGGTCCAGTCTGGAAAGAGCTCTTGGCTTGTTGACATGTGGAGCACCTCCTGAGGACAACCTGAACATCCCCTATCATCCTGGGCCAATAGAATTGATCCTGTAGTATTTCAAGTGTCTTTTGAACCCCAAAGTGTCCCCCTAGTCCTCCTGAGTGTACTTCCCTGATGAGTAGATCCCTGTAAGAACCCCTTGGAATGCATAGCTTGTTTCCTTGGAACAAGAACCCCTCCTGCAGCATGTACTTCCCCCCTTGAGTCCTTCCTCCTCCAGTTTGTGTGATCCATTCCTCAGCAAAGTCAGGGTCCTCCTTGTACAATTCTTTCAGAAATTCAAACCCCAACACCCTTTGCTCCATGACTGCTAACAAAGAATGCCTCCTTGACAGTGCATCTGCCACAACATTCTGTTTCCCCTCCTTATACTTACTAGAGAATGTAAAGGATTGTAGAAACTCTACCCACTTGGCATGCCTGTGATTCAGCTTGTGTTGGCCACTGATATACTTCAATGCCTCATGATCTGAGTGCAGAACAAAAGGCTTTGGCTTCAAGTAGTGCCCCCAATGCATGACTGCTCTGATGATGGCATAGAATTCCTTATCATAAGTGGAGTACTTGAGCTTGGCACCATTCAGTTTCTCACTGAAATAAGCAACTGGCTTTTGCCCTTGTATCAACACTGCCCCAATGCCAACCCCACTAGCATCACATTCCACCTCAAACAGCTGATCAAAGTCAGGTAGTTTAAGGATTGGAGTCTCACACATCAACCTCTTGATCCTCTCAAAGGATTGTTGGGCCTCCTCAGTCCACTGGAACTCCCCTTTCTTCAAGCACTCAGTGATGGGTGCTACAACTGAACTGAAGTTCTTGATGAACCTCCTATAGAATGAAGCCAACCCATGGAACCCCCTCACCTCAGTGATGGTTTTAGGTGTAGGCCATGTTTGAATGGCTGCAACCTTCTCCTGATCAACTGAGATTCCTCTTCCTGACACAATGTACCCTAGAAATGCAACCTCCTCAACCATGAAGGTACACTTCTCTAGCTTCCCATACAGCTTCTGCTCCTTTAAGATCCCAAAGATTGTTTCAAGGTGTCTGAGATGTTCCCCTCTGCTGCTACTATACACTAGGATGTCATCAAAGTAAACCACAGCAAACCTGCCCAAACAAGGCCTCAACACTTCTGTCATAAGTCTCATGAAGGTGCTTGGTGCATTGGATAGTCCAAATGGCATGACAAGCCATTCATACAGACCATGTTTTGTCTTGAATGCAGTCTTCCATTCATCCCCCTCTCTGAGCCTCACCTGATGGTAACCCTGCCTTAGATCAATCTTAGAAAAGACCTGAGCTCCACTTAGCTCATCAAGCATGTCATCTAGCCTTGGAATGGGGAACCTATACTTGACTGTAATGTTGTTGATTGCCCTGCTGTCAGTGCACATCCTCCAGGTGCCATCCTTCTTGGGCACTAGTAGAGCAGGTACAGCACAAGGGCTTAGGGACTCCCTCACAAACCCTTTGCTCATAAGCTCCTCAATCTGCTTCTGCAACTCCTTGGTGGCAGTTGGGTCACTCCTGTAGGCTGGTCTATTTGGTAGTACAGAACCTGGGACCAAATCAATGTGGTGCTCAATCCCTCTCAGGGGTGGTAGTCCATCTGGTAACTCTCTTGGAAAGACCTCCTTGTATCTCAAGATCAAAGGTTCAACCTCTGCTGGCAACTTGGAACCTGCCCCTTCTGTTACTTCCTTAGATAGCAAGATGATCACAGGTTGTTCTTGCTTCATCTCCTTGATCATAGCTGCCTCTGATAAAAACAACACCCCATTGACCTCCTCTGGCACATTGGGACTCCCATAATTCCTCTGGTTGGGTGGTAGAGGTGTCAAAGTTACCTTCTTTCCCCCATGCCTGAAACTATAGGTGTTATCCCTACCCTGATGAGTGGTGTTTCTATCAAACTCCCAAGGCCTCCCTAGTAGTAGGTGACAGGCATCCATTGGTACTACATCACACAATACCTCATCTTGGTATACCTTCCCAATAGAGAATGGCACCAGGCATTGCCTATCAACCCTCACCTCAGCCCCCTTGTTAAGCCATCTCAGTTTATAGGGGTGTGGATGCTCTTGAGTAATCAGACTTAGCTTGTTCACTAGGGTGATGGAAGCCACATTGGTACAACTCCCCCCATCAATGATCAAGTTGCATACCCTTTCTTGAATGGTGCACCTGCTTCTGAATATCAAAGACCTCTGGTCATCCTCCAATGGAGTATGTTGAGAGTGCATGACCCTCCATAGGACCAAGTTATGGCCTGTGTCAGGATGAGCCATGACCAAGTCCTGCATTGGTTCCTCCTCAGCTGTCACTACCTCTAACACCATGCTGTCATCAACCTCATACTCAACTAATCCCTCCTTCTCCCACTCTTCTACCTCCATAAGTGTCATGGTTCTCTTAGAAGGACAGTCCTTCCTAAAGTGACCATAACCTTGGCATTGGAAACATCTGATTTTGTTCTCAGTTGGGGTGGGGTTGGGTTTAGAGTTCACAACTCCCTTTCCTTTGTCTGTGGTTGACTGGCTGGTTGTTTTAGGGGTCTCTCCCATCCTAATACCACTGTAAGGTTTGTATGCAGGTCTAGTAACAGGCTTAGGTAGAGTTGGTTTGGTTTTCCCCATTTTTTCAACCCTTAAAGCCAGGTTGACAACATCATCATAGGACCACAAAGGTTGCATCCTTACTCTGGCAGCAATGCTCCTATCTAGACCCTCTAAGAATCTGGCAATCCTTTGCTCAGGTTTCTCATTGACCTCACACTGGAGAGTCAATTGCTCAAAGTCTCTTAGGTATGCCTCTACAGACCTCTCTTCTTGTTTCAGTTTGGATAGTTTAATGAACAGATCTTGGGTGTAGTCTTTAGTGACAAATTTGTTTAGCATCTTCTTTTTCAGTTTTGACCAAGACCTAAGAGGTTCCTTACCCTCCTTAATCCTTTGGTGCTTTAAGTTGTCAAACCATAGGGATGCATACCCTTTCAATCTTAGCACAGCAACTTTAAAAGACTTAATATCAGAGTAACTTTTGTATTCAAATACCTTCTCAACATCCCTAATCCATTCTAATAGATCATCAGGGTTTAAACTACCAGAGAATTCAGGAATTTCTACCTTGAGATGCTTGTCAGTGTGCTCTGGAATCTCCTCATAAGTTCTGTTGCTTTCTCCTGAGTCTGACCCTTCTTCCTCCTGCAGGGGATGTCCTCTTCCCATGCCCATGTGGCCACGACCTCTGCCTCTGCCTCTAGGGGGTGGTCTCCCCCTCAGTGGAGGAGCAATGTTCTCCATGACAGTGTTCAAGGCAGCCAGCACTACATTGACAGTGCCTGCTAGCTGATCCACCTTGCCTTCAATACCTGCAAGCCTCTCTTCACTCATTGGGTTATTTTTTGTGTTTTTGTTGTAGTTAGGATAACAATGGCCTCACAACCAAAGCTCTGATGCCAGAATTGCAGTGATATTATAGGGGTGTGTTAGGAATTGGACCCTAGACTCCTATCTAGCACTGGATATGGATGTTACTCAACTCCCACAGCTCAACACAGGGAATCAAACAACAAACTAGACTAGCTAAGACTCCTTACCACAGCCAAGCACAGGTAAGCAGACTTGAACTAAACAACAAGCAAACACCCCACAGTCTATGCACAGGGATATCTAACTTGCCACAGACTTAGATCAACAACCACAGCCTAGCACAGGAAGTTATCTGGCCTGACTTTCAACCAAGACAATGCATAAGTTGGAAAGATTTTAGAAATGAGAACAATGCTCAGTTTTTTTTCATTCAATAATCAACTGCCTTATACAAAAGAGCATGGGTCCTTATATAGGCCTCAATGCTTGATCTAATACAACCCTAGAATAACATCTAAGGGCCAGGATTAATCTACATAAACGTGACAAGTTACTGGCTACAATTTCAGACTGAAACTACAAAAGAAAACTGAAAACAGACAATTGCAGACACATGACAGTGACATGCTCCAGGTTGTGCTTTGTTGCTTGGTGTTGGCTTGAAGCTTGTGGACGAAGCGCATTAATACTCATTGACCTTCTTCTGCAATAGTTCTAATAGTAGGGAAGACAAGGAAAGACTTTTGGAGATGGTCTTTCAGTTTTTAGCTAGAAATGGAAAGACTGCTTTATGCTTTATGCTTTAGGTAGGCTGTTTTGATTTGGATTTTTAGGGTAGTTGTGTTGTGTTTTGGAACTGGTTCCCTAGGACGTTTTTGGACCTAGGTGGGTAAGGTTTTAGCTGGGCTTGGTGGTAGCTGGTGGTTCAGAGGGTGGTGGTAGTTATGCCTTCCCCAAGTGACTGGTGTAGGCTGTTTTTTTTGTGAATGTGGCTGTTTTTGTGCATATGTTGTGGAGTGTTGGATGGGCTTTCCTTTGGCTTAGCT
>JAIUZE010018847.1:0-10605 GCA_022085475.1 Heliosperma pusillum
GAAGATTCTAATCGAATTTGAATAATTGGAAGTTATTACTCGAAGTTTCATGATTATGAAATATTTTGGTAGGAATCTGATGATTGAAAATGTTGAGGATATATTGCACTCTCTTGAGGACTAGATTCTGGTGCAGTTAGTGTTGTCGAATTACGATCGACATTTGAATTTTCATAGATGGAAGATAGTATTGTGGTTCATTCCTCTCTCTTCCCTCAAATTGATCCTTAGTCAATCCGCTACCTTTCAATCCTTTCCCTTTTTAGTCCTTTTTAATCGTTTGGGCGTACCTCCTATTATCACGATTTGTGATTTCGATGTTTGAGTCGCTCTACGTTCGAGTAATGTCTTTTTGTTGTGTTTCTATCCTTGAGAAAACTTTCAAATCTCCAAGTCGTAATCCTAATTTAACTTTTAAAATAGTCTAAAGATGGACTTTGTACCCTCTTTTTGGAGGAAATAGATTCTTTCGCTTTTATATTTGGATTTCGTGTTTGGTTGGGTGTTTAGATCTGTTATTGGAGACGTCTGGTGACTAGTCTTGCACTTACTAACACTTGTTTTAATCTTCGATTTCACTATTTCAACAACGATTTGTTTGGATAATTAAAGTTCTCGTTCACGACGAGCATTCTTGAGATCCGTAAGTAAAGTTTCACACTTATGAAAATTCTTCTTTAAACCGTTTTCTAGATAAACTTCGTTTCATAAATATTTTTTCCCTTATAAAAGTTTTCGTATTAATTTTGTAAACCGATTCTTATCTTTGATACTTTTGTTTTCTACTCTCAAGTTTCGAGGACGAAACTTTTTAAAAGGAGGGGTGATTGTAACACCCCGTAATTTGAAAGACCGAAATTATATTTGAAAAGTAATAAATTTAATTTATTTTTAATTTATTACGATTTATTTGAATTTATGATAATTTAATATGATTATTTTGAATTTATTTGGAATTAAAGAGTAGGTTATAGGGTTTAAACCCGAACTTCATTTAACTATTCCCGAGTCAACTTAAGTCCCGAAACAAACCCAAAACCCGACTCCTACATGTGCCACACGCCCAAAGCACCTTTTTCCCTCATTTTAGGGCTTTTGATTACTTTAGATTAAACTAATACAAATATCTAAGATATTTGTAACTTTATCGATCTGTCAACTTAAATTCTGCAACAAATCGCTTAAACCCGGACCCGATTTCTTCCTCTTCCACACGCCTCTCCCTCTTGTTCCCTTAGGATTAGATATTTTCATTTCTTTTGATTAAACTAACATAATATCTAATAATATCTAGATATTTACCATAATATATATTTACCATAATATCTAAGATATTTATAAAACCCGAGTCAATCCCGTAACAACAAGTTCAAACCCCGACTCCCATTAATCCCCTATATTACACGGTCCAACCCTCCCCTCTTACTCACTAATTATCTTTCATTTTACATTAAATCAACTTAATATCTACTTAATACCTTCTTTAATATAATCACAATTGTTCTTGGTGTTCTTGATCGTTCTTGAGCAAAATCGTCACAAAACCTTCGTTACTTGGCCAAATCCGTTCTAAATTATATTTCTAGAGTCTCCTCTCCGCTCTTCATCTCCGTGTACGTTTCATTTTCAATTTCGACAAAATCGTTTTCAACACTTTAATTGTTGAAATCAAGTTTTAATTCTAATAATGTTATTTTTGTCATTTCTTATAGGAGAAGATTATGAAGACGAGTTTGGTGACTCGTATATTTTAGAAGAAGATTAGTAGACGGGTTTTTAGTTCTTATTTTGGTGCTACATGGTTTTGTGATAGCTAAGGTAACGATTACCGAGTTACTCGACGAATTAATGTCACATATGTTTTTGTTATTTACGGTTTTAAGTAGTAACATGCTAGGTTGTTATTATTATTAAGTTTTATGAGATTTTAACATATTTAGTGTTTTTGACATGTTGGATGATTAGTTCATAATCATAATTTTAGTATGAATGATGGTTGAATTGGTTGTTAAAATGGATGGTTGTTAGTTAAAACATGTTAGAAATAAATTTGGGGTTGTTGTTGGTGGTGGCCGTGTATGGTGGCCGAGAAACAGATCCAAACCAGGCCCGGTCCAGGCCCGGTCCAGGCCCGGCTGCCCGGTCTTGGTTGGCCCGTTAATTGGCCCTTTGGGCTTGTGTCGAT
Organism: Heliosperma pusillum; assembly: GCA_022085475.1. Lineage (NCBI taxonomy): Eukaryota > Viridiplantae > Streptophyta > Magnoliopsida > Caryophyllales > Caryophyllaceae > Heliosperma > Heliosperma pusillum. The sequence goes on from JAIUZE010018847.1 coordinate 2,186, forward strand.
ACTTGATTGTTTTGTTGTTGTTTTGACGGGTTTTAAATATGGTAAGCATGCGGGAAATATTAAGAAACGATTTTAGAAATGGTTGACCAAAACAGGCCCGTGGGCCCGGTTCAGACCCGGTTCAGTCTCGGCCCAGTCCAGGCCCGGCTGACCCGTGAGCCCTCTTTTGGGCTTGTGACGGTTTTTGAGTTTATTGTTATTATTATATCATGTTTTGGTAATATTTAGCAAGTGGGAAATTTTAATAAGTAAATTATTTAATTAAACGGTTTTCATAATATTATTATTTCTCACATGTTAGAAATTATAGCATGAGATTGTAGTTTAATTTGATATTCCTTAAGTCAAGCGGGTTTCGTAAGAATTAATAATTCACATGTTAGAAATTAGAATAAAATAGAATGAAATGAATATGATGTTCTTATGTTCAAGCCTAAATGGCTAAGACTCTGTTTCTAGCCGGTTTGACCAAACGGGTTTGGTCAAACTATGATCTAGTCAGCCCCGTTTTGATTGATGACCCGTCGCGGGACTCGGGTCGGGGATTTGTCTTTCAGGTAAGTTTATTTAATGGAATGAATGCAATGAGACTTAGTAGAATGAGGAGATATGATATTGAATGTGATTTATATGCAATTAGTCACATGTAGGAAGTTTTCCCGTGGGACTGTTTAAATTGTTGATATATGTCGTGTTGACTAAGTACTCATCAGAGAATTAGATTATATGGAGTGTTGACATTCTAATCTAAATGAGTACCTTGGACCATGAACATTGATAGGACCTTACGATCTTTAACGAGTATATAGTTCACCGCTTGATAGCTTTTGTGTCACTGGCCTGGGATTTTGATACCAAGCCGGGGCATGGCTGCCTAATTGCTTCCACTTTGGGAATGGAGCCAGCTTAAGTACTAGCCAACTCTGCTTAGGGGGTCTCCTCGTAGAGATTCTCATGTACTTTTGGTCATGAGACAGGGAATGGGTTAGCTGTTGTCGCTAGGTCTGATCAGTCTAGGACTAGGATGTTTATCCTACCTTGTGGTATAGCCTCGAGTTACAGAAGTCGACTATTGACTGTACTAAGAACTTATGCCTGTTTCTAGACGTATTGGTCTTTCATGTTTGGTGATTTTTTTTTTTTTTTATTTTTTCCTATGAATCGTAAAGGTGAGATGCAAGCAGGCTTACGGTTGATAGAGTTTGGATTACCGGTTGTTAACTGATTCACATGATAGCTTGTATGATTAGGGTTGAGTTGTATCATGGCCATGTTTTAAATGTAACCTTTGAGCTAAAATACTAGCTTCCCTACCTCGTGGTATAGGTTGTTAACTGATTCACATGATAGCTTGCATGAGTAGCTTAGCCTTTATATGCTAGGTTATATGTTAGTTATTTGTTTCATAACAGGAAAAGCATATCGTATATGTTAAGGCTTTGTATTTTCCATATACATCTCTTTTATGTTATTCATGTTTTATTAAACTCGACATTTCGTGGCTGGGAGAACTCGGAGTTACTCCCCACTGACTTTGGCTTCCGTGTTTACATTTAATGCGGTTGACAGGTTTGTGATGCATGCTTGGGTACATTGACGAGCTAGCGAGTGAAGTATTACCTTGGACCTATATTCGGTTCTTAGGATTGTATTATTTAATACACTCTTTTATTTCCGTAGTTATTAGGGAGATATGTCTCCCGTTTTAGATACTTCTTATGTATAATATTATTTCCTTTTTGTTATGAACCTTTTTCTTTAAGACACCTTTGTTATGATGAATATATTTAATGGTAGGTTCCGGTTTTAAAATTTACCGGTTTTCACTAAAGTGAACCTATTAAAAACGTATTCTCATCTTTTATTTATTTAAATTACTTGTTTATCTTTCCGCAAATTGAGGGTGTCACACATCTGGTAGCCTAGATTCATGTCTTGTCAATTTGGTAATAATTCTCGCAGGGGTGAAACAGAACCATGATCTACGGGTACATGTGTGTTAGCAGGTGTAACTAACTCATGACCAACAATCTTAGCAGCCTCCTTAGAGACATAACCATGACTTATATTTCCAATGAATTCCACTTTCCTAGGTAGAACATGAAACTCCCCAGGATCTAGTACGGGAGCTGGACCCTCTTTCCTTTGGCAGAATTTATTTGACAAAGGTTGAGGAGCAGGGACAGTGTTACCCACATGCTTTGTGACAACCCTCGCGATAGCGGAACTAAAACATAACAAGCATGTGATTTATATAGCGGAAAATACGGTGTTTTTAATACTTTTTACATGCCAAGATAAAAATACGAGGAATGTCAAATAGATACAAACTAAAATAGAATATACTACAAAGAGACGAAGTCTCTCAAAATGTTATCCAATATCAAAGTTATTAGCAAACTAGCTAAACAACTTCTAGGGGTGAATCGTCAAAGCCAACGCGCGCTAGCTCACACCCGAACCCAAAATACAACAAGCAAAATCCATCCAAGCAAGCAACTGTTGGAGCTAGTGTCCTCCACAGTTAGTGTGATAACATGAATAAATCTCTTACAGGTTCACAGGGTATACTTTGTATTCTTATCAGTTGATTAACGTTTATCGATAATGGTTGGCTTGCTAGGAGTTTGACGTTATTGTCATTTTAATGGCGGTGATCAACTGGTCCCTAAAAGTCACACCTAAAGGATGTGCCTGAGAGATGTGATTATATGAATAATATAATCATATTGATGCCTTATTATATGACTAAAAGGTTAGTCGATGTATATGACTGAAAGGTTAGTCAATGTAATGATGATATGATTATTTAATAACGATTAAATAATACTAGCTGGGACGAATTAAATGTAATTCGTAATTGAATATAAACCGTTATATTTAATCAATGTATATAATATAAGCTTAAACGAATTAAAATGTTAATTCGTAATTAAACATAATATGTTATATTTAATTAGCAAATTATAAATATACGGATATTTATAGTTGACGTATATATTATATTACATGCTAATTTAACCGAAAAAGGAAAGAAAAAAATAGTCTTTTTCTCTCTTATTTTTCGGTCCATAAGGGTAAAAATAAGAGAAAAGATCTCCTATTATTCTGCTATGGTAACTAGGTAAAAAACCCTAATAAGAAAAGGAGTAAAAAGAAAAAAAGACTCCTTCTCCTACTGTTGTTGTTGGACGGCCGAACAGAAGAAAGGAGAACAAGGAAAATTCAGATTTTTCTCTCTAATTCTCTCAATCATTCATCATCACACAAAAGAAAATTTGCAGTAACTTTTCTCTAAAACTTCTAGCACAAGCAAGGCATATCTCAGAGCATCTTGGGTGCAACAATTACGAAAATATCGATTTCGATATTGTTCATAGGCCAAATTTGCTAGGACCAAAGGTTAATTCTAAATTCCTATAATTTTATATTATGCAATTCATTTATGACTCGTAATTCATATACTCTAGTTTCGTTATAATCCGTAAAATAATGACGAAATATACCGATATTTCTCACAACAACATGTTCATCCATGAAAAACATGAACGCCACAGTCAATGGGGAGTAACTCCGGGTTCTCCCAGCCATATCACAAATAACATACTTACACGGAAATACGAAAGTAAAAGCAGGCATATATAAATATACATGTGAAATACGAAAAGAATAAAATAGGCAATTCAATATATAAAGATATCGGTGCATGAAGTACAAAACCGTAACCATCATATTATAGATAGACTCGGGGAAGACACTCTTAGGCAATCATACACTCACTAGGGCTTGCATCTCACCGTTAGCGGCATAAGCTTGATAAGATTGAGACTCGACAAAAAAACCATGCCAAGTCATACAAAGATCACAAATAATCAATCATATAATCATCCATCCAAACGTATGAATATGTTGACAACATCTCTCACGCTAAATGACACGCACTAGCACCGTGTACATGGCAAGTATGATTAAAATCGCATCCACGGGATAAACATTTCCCTGAACGCATACACGATTAACATTTCGTATATGTAGACTAATTTCCTCCTGGTCTAAATCTGGCAAGACTCTCGGAATCACATTTTCCGATTCGACATGCGATAAACATTTCGCATCCAAGACCCGTTCAACCATAGAAGCCGAGTACCCCAAATTAGGTCAACCTTCACGAAAGAGGCGGAAAAGAGCACAAGCATCATAACAAGCAGTACGCTACATGCAATGACACCACCTAGCAAGTGTACAACATTTGACGGCCGGGTCGATCTACGCAAAGCTTTCGCCTCCCAACAACGTCGTCATATGCCCACTAACACATGCAATTAAGCAGTAAGGATACACTCCTCGTTCCGACATTCCAGCCTTACAAACGAAGAGGTAGCCGGAGAATGAGAGTTCAGAGCATTTAACAATCAATGCTCAAACCATAACATATGAGAAACCGAGTCAAAGTGGGATATATCAAAAACCGTCACAAAACATGCGATACAAGCGAATGGAATATCATATATTCTAAACATGAATATTTAAAGTCATTACGTAAATTTATACGATAAACGAACCATGCAAACTATTATAAATGAAAGTATAAGGAAAATAGAAGAAGATTTCCCAGTATGTGCCAGCCGGTCAATGGGACCGGCCGCCAGCTACCCGGCTGGCACCTTAGTAACATTTGGAAACTAACAAAATATACAGCGTGTCCCAGCCGGTCAAGGGGACCGGCAGCCGGCTACCCAGCTGGGACCATAAGACATATAAGAAAAAGAAGAAGGAAATGGGGGTGACTCAGCCGGTCGGCCGGCTGAGACCAACATAACACCATAATGCAACGTAAATGTCAGCCACCCTCCCAGGCGGTCGGCCGGCTGGGAGCACGATGCACGAAAATCATCATTTATCAACCATGAACATCAACAAATATCAACTATCATCAACACTCATTAACAACTATCAACAATTATAATCAACTATCATCATCAATCATCAATACTAACTAACAATTATCAACAAACAACAATCATCATCAATAACACAAATCCTATGAATAATCATCCTACTCTAAATACGTTTACTAACATCAAAAACACATTAAAACACCTATTGATAACGAGTAACCCTTCACCGTTACCTTTACGCGTCTTCAATCGATTTCTAAGCCTTCCTCCACTAGATAGTAATCCTTATTGGGGTCTTGAAGGTCTCCACCTATACAAAGACGACAAAAGATGAATGTAATTCACCTTTGAGAAAGACGGAAAAATTGAAAATGAGAAAGACGGTAATTTTATTACCACATAAGGTAGAGGACGATGAGAGCGAAAGATTAAGACGAAAATTAGAGGATTTGAGTGAGTAAAGGATGAGTTAAGAGGAGTTTGAGTTTGATTAAAAATGGAGTTAGGGTTTTGGTGGTTTGTATGAGGAAGAAGAGAGTAAGTGGAAAAGTGAGTAAGGGAGTTAGGGTTATAAGGGGATATAAGGTGAGTGGGAAATTATGGAAAAAGCCCAAAAGCGCCTTAAGGCGTAACTCACACGGAATTCCGAGTAAAGTCCGAATACGAACTCGGATTTGCTAAATTAGACACGGAAACTAAGTTCTAGACTAAATCTAAAATTTCGCTGAAAAGTATCCTTATAATATTTTTATATTACAAATAGGGTACATTTGCGGGTGTTACAATCACCTCACCTTTTAAAAAGTTTCGTCCTCGAAACTTGAGAGTAGAAAACAAAAGTAACAAGGACAAGAATCGGTTTTCAAAATTAATACGAAAACTTTTATAAGGGAAACATTTATGAAACGAGGTTCATCTCGAAAATGGTTTAAGAAAATTTTTCATAAGTGCGAAACTTCATTTACGGATCTCAAGAGTGCCCGTCGCGAAACGAGAACTCTAATTATCCATATCAAATCAATGTCTAAATAGTGAAATCGAAAATCAAACAAATGTTAGTAAGTGCAGGACTAGTCACCATACGTCTCCAATAACAAGTCCAAACATCCAACCAAACGCAAAAATCCAAAGATAAAAGTGAAAGAAATCTATTTTCTCCAAAAAGAAGGTACAAAATCCACCCTTAAACTTCTTTGAAAAGTTAAATTTGGAATTCAATATGGAAATTTGTAGGTTTTCTCAAAGATAAACTCAAAATAACACGACATTACACGTACATAGAGCGACTCGAGCATCACAAACACAATTCAGGGTATGAAAATGTACAAAGCACGCAAAAACAAAACAAATCGAACTCTTAGGGATATGAAGATCACGATAAAATCGGCAGGAAGATCTACAAGAATTCGACATCACTAACTTCACGAATAAATTAGTTCTCAAGAGAATGCAATTTACCCAATTTCTAACTCAACATTTTCAATCATTAGATTCCTACGAAAATTATTTCATAACCACGAGACTTCAAGCCACTAACCCAATTATTCAAATTCAATTAGTATCTACTAAAGTCCATCGGCACGGTAGACTCCATAACTAACAATCCACATGAAAGATTCATTACGTACTCTAATCTTCTTAGTTTCATCAAAACTCTTATTAGAAACCACCAACAAAAAATAATTATATCTAGGGAAACATGTTCGCTAACAACCACAAGTAAAAGGAGGCTTACCATGAAAATCCTTGATTCAATTTACTTCAAACTCATTATCCTAAATTTACAATGAACTTCCTCATCTTCGAAAGTTAACTCACCATGCATCAAGCAAAGGATGAGTACCAATTCGAAATCATATATATTGCCAAACACATGGCGATACGTCAATTAATCAAATCATCTAGCTCATCAAACTCAAAACGTATCGGTCTTCGCTTATGAGATTATTCCTCGAATCTGGTCACAAATCTAAATTTCACAAGTAAGATTCCTTTTTAGAGCGTAACCATTTAAGACAACAATTTCCCAAACAACCTCAAAGATAACTATAACAATATCCCACAACAACGAACTATTATCATGATCCACTCAATTCTCAAAATAACACTACAATACCAAACTCCAAATCTAAAATCACCAAGAGAGGATACATTATCACTATTAGGATTCATCCTAGAGCTTAAGTCCTATTTTCCATGATCAAATACAACATGAAATTTGCTCAATCCAAAGACACATATTCTAACTAAAGAATTCCAAAATACATTACACTTACTCTCTGAGCCGTACTACGGGATATCCAAACCACTAGAGAAAAGATTAAGCAGCAACGAGTTAGGAAACGATAAGGAATCTCAAGGAGAACACGAGAATACTCAGGCACGAGATTATAAGAGAGGAACGCTTGAAAATAACGAGGTCATAAGCAAGAGACAAAGCAGATAGTAGAGTTATGAAGATATCCGAGTAAGAAAGAAGATACGAGCAAGCGATTTCTTAAAGATCAATCTTGACAAAAACATTCAAGAATGGAAATGAAAAGAGACAATGGCACGAGTAAAGGTTTAAGGTTTAATCCACAAAATTTCTCGTTTCAAACTTAGGGTGATAGCAAGGCAAGTCATCCCGATAATAAAGGTCAAACAAGGGACCATCGTACCACAAATCATCAAAGTAAGGTACGCCTAAATTCGACAAATCGACTACAACCCAATTCATCCATCCTTTCATATCACACGGATTCCCAAATGCGGAATTGCAACTCAAGCATAGTAACATTCCTTTAGCTCAAATATTCAACACAACCTCAAAGGTTTCTTTAACTGAAGGACTAACAAATACTCCCTTATACTCGGTCATTTTCAACTCATATATCCCACGAGTTCATTATTATCAAAGTACAACATCAAGTCAAACATCATCATTAACGTCCCAAGGTATTTCCATCATAGCTCACATCATCGAATCTCGCTCATATCTATAATCCTCAAGTAATATGGTTCAACTTACCGAAACCTTACTACTTCAAACGAGTCTCTGATACCATAAGATAAGATCATATCTTTAAATCCAAGAACTATAGCCAAATGCTTTTCCACCAAGCCTATACTTACATACACACAATAGGAAACCACAAGACGTCACTTAGCCTCAAAAGTATTTCGCACCTCAAGATATCATTCAAAACATCTTATTTACACCAATTAGACCTATCATAAGCATGGTCTTCAAAACAATACTAAACATCTAAGTCCAAAAGACTGAATTACTAATGAGTTAAGAAGTCATAACCAACTCATTCAACCTTACACCATCGAATATCATGAACTATTTACACACAAGTCATGGCAAGCATTTATACATTAAAATCATCATACATACCTTACCACACTTTCCTCAAGGATACCAACTCTCACCACTAGGGGAGAACTTAACTCTACACAATTTTTCCTCGAATCCCAAATTCATTCTAATCAACACTAACATTCCACCAAGTCAAAAATTCTTCCAATGAAGGTTAA
>JAIUZE010018848.1:0-35538 GCA_022085475.1 Heliosperma pusillum
TAAATGGTGTGTCTGAAAGGAGAAACCGAACTTTATTAGATATGGTTCGGTCGATGATGAGTCTTCCAGAGCTTCCTGACTCGTTTTGGGGATTTGCCATCTTAACCGCAATATTTTCACTAAATCGTAGCCCGACTAAAGCAGCCAATAAAACTCCATATGAAATATGGAAAGGAAAGGTTCCTTATTTGTCGTTTATGAAAATTTGGGGTTGCGAGGCGTTTGTTCATGAGAAGTCTAATGACAAACTCGCACCCAGATCCGACAAATGTTATTTTGTAGGATATCCTAAGGAGACTCGTGGATATTACTTCTACAACCGTCATGAGGACAAAGTATTTGTGTCTCGTGATGCTGTCTTTCTAGAAAGCGATTTCGTTTCTAAAAGGCAGAGTGGGAGAAAATTCGAACTTGACGAAGTTCGAGAGCCACAAACCGAAGTTCGAGAGCCACAAACCGAAAATGAAGTGGAGGAAAACGTTCCCTCCTCGTCTGAAACGGTTATTGTCCCTAGAAGGTCAGGTAGAATTAGTTTTCAACCTGATCGTTACCTCGGATGTATCGAGGGAGATGGTGATTTATTACTTTTTGAAAGTGATGAACCCACAACCTACAAGTCGGCCGTTTCTAGTCCCAACTCCACGTATTGGCTTGAGGCCATGCAATCCGAAATGAATTCTATGTACGAAAATCAAGTATGGGACTTGGTAGACTTACCTGAGAAGGTGCGACCTCTTCAGTGCAAGTGGATCTGAAAGATCAAGAATAGAATAGATGGACATAATGATGTCTACAAAGCTAGATTGGTGGCAAAAGGCTTCACTCAAGTTCATGGTTTACTCTATGACGAAACTTTTGCCCCAGTCGCTATGCTTCGATCCATTAGGATTCTCTTAGCGGTTGCCGCATTTTATAACTATGAAATTTGGCAAATGGATGTCAAAACCGCCTTCTTGAATGGGATTCTAGAAGAGGAAGTGTACATGACACAACCTGAAGGTTTTGAGGATAAATCCAACCCTAAGAAGGTATGCAAACTTAAAAGATCCATTTATGGTCTTAAGCAAGCATCAAGGAGTTGGAATCATCGCTTCGATCATGTAATTAAACAAAATGGATTCACTCGAAGTGTCGAGGAACCATGTTTATACATGAAGTTTAGTGGGAGCAAAGTTACTTTCCTTATCTTGTATGTGTATGACATACTTCTCATTGGGAATGACATACCAATGCTTACTTCTACCAAGGAGTGGCTTGGGAAACATTTCCACATGAAGGATTTGGGAGAGGCACAACGCATTTTGGGTATCCGGATCTATAGAGATAGATCCAAGAGGATACTAACATTAAGTCAAGAAGCTTATATAGATAAGATTCTTGATCGGTTCAAAATGAAAGACTCTAAGAGAGGCTTTCCTCCAATAGGTCATGGTATCACTCTGAGTAAATCCCAGAGTCCTACCGTCACCGAGGAGATTGAACGCATGAAGTTGATCCCTTATGCTTCAGCAGTTGGGTCAATCATGTATGCTATGATGTGCACGCGCCCCGACGTCGCCTATGCTTTGAGCATGACGAGTCGTTATCAAGCCAATCCAGGTGAGAGTCACTGGATAGCCGTAAAGAACATCCTTAAGTACTTACGAAGGACTAAAGATTCGTTCTTGGTGTTTGGAAGAGAGACTGAGTTGCGTGTAAAGGGTTACACGGACGCTAGTTTCCAAACTGATAGGGATGATTTAAAATCCCAATCCGGCTATGTCTTTATGTTGAATGGAGGAGCCGTTTGCTGGAAGAGCTTCAAGCAAAGCGTTACTGCGGATTCTACAACAGAAGCTGAGTACCTCGCGGCATCAGAGGCTGCAAAGGAAGCTGTATGGATTCGGCAGTTCTTGGAAGGACTAGGAGTAGTCCCTACTGCCACAGATCCCATCACGATGTATTGTGATAACAGTGGGGCTATTTTTCAAGCAAAGGAGCCCAAGTCTAGTAACAAGTCTAGACATGTACTTAGGAAATACCATGTAATTAGAGATTACGTGGAGATGAAGGAAATAGATATATGTAAGGTTGGGACAGACGATAACATCGCTGATCGTCTAACCAACCCTCTTACAAAGGCTAAACATGACAGTCATGTCGTCTCGATGGGGTAGTCATGTCGTCTCGATGGGATTAAGACGAGTTCCTGAATTCCTCTAGATTATGTGATATGTAATAATTGAATGTTGTATCAATGTTTACATATATGATAATTGCATTCATTGTTCGAGTTTTATATGAGCTCTTTAATTTAGTATTGACTAAATTTTATTACTTTGTTTTATCCGAATTGGTTATAAGAAAGGTTGAACTCAATTCAAGTGAACATGATGAACTTAGTAATTGTCCCTAGTCATTTGCATAAGGTGACGTCTCGAAATGACTAGATTGTAAGTCGATCGATGGTTGGTTCAGCACCATGGGGACATGGGGATGACTGATCGTTTACATAGACGCACTGTAGAGACACTCTGTCGGACAGTGACCATAATAGAGTCCCTTATCAAAACTGTTGCAGCCTGGTCGTGGCGGGGATTTCTATTATATTCCTATGAGTCGATTCTTTAGACTGGCGACCATTTACCTGAGTCAGTGTAATTTCCGATTGACTTTGGTTTTTGTCCTAGGTCGTGCCGTGAAAGGAGGCTGATGGGCATCTACTGGGACATGGTGATCTGCATTATACAGTGTAAGTTGGGTCAACAGGAATTGTCCACCCACGTTAGGTATTAACATCTTCGGGCCACTCGAGGAGTAGTGACTGGAAATGCGTGGCCACGCTCGGATAAGATCTATGGTATATTTTCCAATCAGACACTTACTCTCCAGATCGAGAAAACCACTCAATTTATTTTTCCAATCGCAAGTGCGACCTGAAAGACACCTTGCGATGAGTGGGAGGATGTGACGCTAAAGTGACAAGAGAATTGGTAGCACACAACTTGTCGAGACCAGTGGGAGATATTGTGGGAGTAGGAGTCCTCCGCAATAGTGTGGCTACATGCACAACTTGTATCGGACAAGTGGGAGATTGTTGGAGCAAGTGTCCTCCACAATAGTGCATTTATATTATAAATCTCAGTTTGGAATATTAGTGGGATGACTAGTATTTTGATACTCCACGTCAGTTGATTAACGTAAATCGATAACGGTCAGCTGACTAGAGTTAGACGTTATTGTCGTATGACGGCGGTAATCAACTGACCCCTTTCGGTAACACCTATAGGATGAGACCCAAACAGAAATCTAATTATTTGTATACGATACATATTAATTAGTACTTTACATATATGTTTGATATATGTTTAGTTACGAGAGTTATTTATTGGAAATTGAGTTACAAACTCATTCCGGATAAGTTTATTAGTCAATTATGCGATAATTGACTGAATAAATTTTACGTCTTATTTTAATACGATTGAATAAGATTTAATTTAGTGATTAATAGTTAATTCATTAAATTAGTTGAGGTTATGCATATACTTTGAGGTAGACGTGATTAGTTAATTATATTTACAAGGAGTTGTAAAATAAACTAAATAGGCATTGTGGGACCCATTATATATTGATATAATGATAAAATATCACTTAAAAGTTAAGTGTATAGTATTTATTAATTTGAGTCATATAATTGTTATATGATCAAATTAACCCTTAATTATACAAGATAATTAAGCATATGATTATAAGTATTTGTGGGACAAATATCAAAAATCAAAATGGACCACATGACACTAGTGGGGGCCGAATTCATGTAGTGTATAACATGATGGTTGTTGTTTCTTGTATCACACTACAACATGTGATCATGTCATGTTTATGACACATGATCATATTTTTATTCACTCCTACACTCAACTATTTTGCATGAGATTATTTTAAGCAAAATAAGAGGCCACTAGGGCTCTCTTTTGGCCGGACCATGTGTCCTTAAATGGACAAAATTGTTGTTCATTTTACTTCACTAGTTCATTCTCATTTTGCATGTTTATCACTCTAAAATCCTCATCTCTCTAAAACTCTCAAACACTAATATTTTTCCTATTACTAGAGTAGTAATAAATCTAATATTAGTTCATATTATCACTTGTGTTTTCTAGTCAAAAACTAAGTGATTAGTTTGGGTTTTCTCTTGGGTGCATCTTAAAGGAGATCTTCTAACTTGAAGATTACAAGGAGGATCATCTATTTCTTTCTAGCACAAGATCAACAAGAAAGGTGTTTCTTGTTGTGCCCATATAAACCGAAATATCCCAATGTAAGGAAATTTCTTCTTACTTTTTATTATGCATTTTAATTTGCATGCATGTTACATAGATCTTTATTAAACACTAAATTAACAAGTAATTTAGTAACTAATTAGAGGAGTCTAATTAGGGTCTATGAACTTTCAAATAACTCGTACTAGAATCTGTACTTTCCAAGCAAGACAATCAAGTCCACGAGATAAATGTTTCCCTGAACCGTATACGATAAACATTTCGTATACTCAAGACTATAATCCTCCCCGGTAGGACGACGATAATATAATACGGTCCTACTGTAAACCTGGCCAGACTCTTGAAATAAATGTGTTCCGATTCGACATGCGATCAACGCTTCACATCCAAGACTCAATCAACCCAATGGACGTAGAGTACCCCAAATTCGCTAAACCACACGAAAGAGGCGGAAAGAGAACAAGTACTATCTCCCAACTAAACCACACTAAAGATGGGTCAAGATAAAACAAGCAAGTACGCTACATGTAATGACACTGCCTCGTAAGGATACAACATTTGACAGCCGGATTGATCAACGCATTGCGTTCGCCTTCAAAAAACGTCGTCATATCCCCACTAACAACAATAGAATGTACCTCTATCGCTCCGACATAAAGTCTAATGAGTATAAGGGTACTAACAGGAAATGAGAGCTCAATATCATCCAACAACCAAGTACACAAGGCATACAATACTCAAGCAAATTAACCATCTAAAACCGTCACTAATCAAGTGGACGAAGCATTTGAGATAAGATAAAATTCATACATAATTATTCTACGTCATTTCATGGATTTAATGTAAACCAACCATAAAAATCGTAACTTATGAAGACATGTGAATAATAAGAGAAAAGAGTTTACATGGGGTCCCCAGCCGGCCAGGAAATCGGTGGCCGGCCGGTCGGGCTACGATGGCTAAAATCGAAATCAATCATTAATGCACAGGGACCTCTTAGCCGTTCGGCCCACCGGCGGCCGGTCGGTCGGCTAGGACTCAGGCTCAAAACATAAAATCCTAAACAACATTCAGGGGTCTCCCAGTGAGTCGGCCTACCGGCGGCCGTTCGACCGACTGGGACACGAGCCATATTCCAAAAATTCAACATGAGTACAGGTACTTCCAGCCGGGTGCCCGGCTGGTACACATTTCAAACTTCCAAAAATCAAACAAGTTATAGGGAGCTCCCAGCCGGTCGGCTGACCGGCGGCCAGTCGGCCGGCTGGGACTTACCCCTCATCGAAAATCAATAAAATGAGAACAGGAGGTTATAGGGGACTCCCAGCCGAACGGCTGACTGGCGGCCAGTCGGCTGGCTGGGGCTCCTTTACTAAGAGAAAACATCTCAAACACCATTCAAACATACAAACTCAAACCCATTTATGATTACCTACATAAACCATCATTAATCATCATACCATACAACATATGAGTATTAAAGCATCCAATATATATATATATATATATATATATATATATATATATATATAAACATTAAAGATCTAAATGTCCAACATTAGTGTCTTTAAAGCATTTTCATACAATAAGAAAGGCGAATTAACCTAACAAACACTAATTCACTACAACAAATCCCTTACTTTATCCACGCTTTTTTAGGCAATTCTCCACGCTTAAAAGCGTCGCCATTTTATATCTCGACGCTTGATAAAAGCGTAGTTTTTTGGGGCGTCAGGAATTGTTGACGCTTTTTTACTTCAACCTTCGTGTCACTTTTTTATGTCATGAATCATGACGCTTTTTAATGTCATGGTTTTTCTACAGCTCTTTGCGTCAGAATTGATAAAATTGTTGACGCTTTTGTTCGTCAGTAAATTTTGTTACTATTATTATTTTCGTCTCTATCATAGCTGAATAAAATCATATAGTTTTGTAAAATAAAAATAGTGTCAAAAGAGAAATATAATTCGACGAGAATATATTTAAAACAAAACTTTATAGCATAAAACTGCATGATAAAATTAAGTACAAACATTAGCAACTCAAAAGAAGTGTTCTAATTATTTCGTCCAAACAAGAAAAACGGAAAAAAAAAAAAAAAGCACTACTATGTTTCACCTAAACAAATACTAAATGTCTCCAAAACGATTATATCCTAGACAAAAGATGCGATTATATTAATAGACGATCCACTCCCAAAAGTTAATTCGAGCTTTGCTCTTTTCATATGGATGCACTGCCAGACGATCGGCTCCCAAAAGTTTATTCGAGTTTTGCTCTATTCATCTGGATGCACTGCCAATAGCATTTGTTGAGTCTCATATCTACATGAAAGGAAATTAAATATCATCATGAATTCCAGTAAAAAGTTGTGGTATTAGTAACTAAAGAATAGAGCACAAAATTGGTTAAGAAACCAAAAAAGCAGAGCAACGACTTATACTCTCTACCTTGCAGACAACAGTCCATCAATATAATCAAACAAAAGATGTTTCTCCAACAAACATAAGTTACATTCGAGATACATCATTGCTTTGTGACCATCTATATATGTGCCAAGTCATGGGACTATAACATGACTTTTGATGGCTTGGGATGGCTTGGGATGATTTCAAAAACAGTCTAAGGATACCTGGCAGTATAGTTCCAGTTATAAGCAAAAGCAAAACAGGACATGGTTGACACAATTAGACTTAGTTAATGGACGACGCAATAAGACTAGGATGTATAATCTCTACCTTAGAAGAGTCATGTGTACAGGTTATCAATTACAGTATAGCTACAAATAACAAAAAGTATGATAATCTGGATCATTAATCATTCTAGTACCAGGATATACCCCAGAAAATTAAGAAATCAAGATACTCATTTCAAAATATAACAAAAGACGATCAACAAAACCAAGAAGCATACAGTATTCTTGAATGAAAGAAACTCTCAAAGTCTCGAAAATGAAGGGTAGAAGGAAGTTACACAAAAAGACTAAAATTGGTTGACATTAGAAAACCTCGTGTACACATTAATTTCTACCATAGACTTAGATGAAACCATTCTGCGAGGTCACCCAACGCAAAACGCAAATTTCAATCTTGATTTCGAAACTAAAGTCACTTATCCAGAATCAAAATGTGGCTCAAGTAACTTAAAGGAGTGCCAATAAATGCATCAAGATGCAAGCATTAATGTCAATGCATAGTTTACAATAAAATGAGGGATAAATGGAAAGAAAACACATAAAAGGAGCTTGTTCGTATAAGTTGAACAATGACTCTGTTGGGGTACAGCTGATCAACGAAGAACATCTAAGGTCTTTATTGGTCTTCTTGAATTTCTTAAACGTCAAGCACTAACAGTAACAATCATAAAAAAATCATTGCAATGAAATTTTAATGCAGAACCCAAAGCGGAAAATAGTTGCTACACACATGAGTAAAGTTGATCTCATGCCATGTAAATGTATTAAAATTAAAAAGAACCCAAAAATACATGTGAATTCAAGGTGGATTTTGCAAGGTGAGCTAACTCGGGTGACGGTATTCCAGAACTCATACCTTCTAAGATTTTGGACAAAATGAAATTGGTCTTATTTAACTTGGTTTGTAGCTCTTTGTTGTCCTTGTTCAAACTTACAACAGTCTTCTCCATATTTTGCATCTTTTCCATATTTTGTAAAGCTAAAGAACTACTATCTCCCGATTTAAAAGTCTATTTCCTTAAGATACCGTGCACCCCAAATACATCACTTCCTTTCACACCAAACCCATAGCTTAAAGGGCATTTAGGGATATCTTCCTCATACATTAGTTTGCTGAAAGCTTCATTTTGTATTTGTACTTTGGGCTTGGTAGGATTAATCGCAAGTTCAGATCCAATATAACTATCAGCATCCAGCTGTACACATAAAAAAAATGCTTCGTTAAAATACATATTTTATGTCAATTTACAAGAAAATCTAATAATATATAAAACTTTATATGTGTACCACAAATTCTTCTGTTATTGTATCTTTCACATAGGATCCATCTTTCCTCTTGTGTGTTTCCTTGAAAACCTCCAATTTAGTTGGTTCTCTTCTGTTCTTTTCTTCCTGATAGCCATCACCACATAATTATTTAACTAAGCATGTATTTAATTGTAATGTATTCAGAATAAATGAATAGATGGTAGTATAATCATAGATAAAAGATTGAATTTTTACAAACTCCGCCCGTATATTAGCATAACTTGTAGACCCGGTGGTGTGAACATGTTTTGTGATGCACGTGCGTCTTTTCCGCATTCAGCAAATTTTTGCATTAAATAGACATTAAATGATGAAAAA
Source organism: Heliosperma pusillum (assembly GCA_022085475.1). Lineage (NCBI taxonomy): Eukaryota > Viridiplantae > Streptophyta > Magnoliopsida > Caryophyllales > Caryophyllaceae > Heliosperma > Heliosperma pusillum. Next base: position 8,584 of record JAIUZE010018848.1, read on the forward strand.
TCCATCCACACTTACAAAAATGGAAGCAAAACGACAACAATGAAAGTGGCAGCAATAAAAGTGACAACAATGAAAAATCCGTCCTCAACGTCTTTTGTCAAGCCTCCGGGGAAAAGGTTAGTTCCTCAAAATCCCGATTGTTTTTTCGAAAAATACGCCTATGGAGACAAGGAATGCAGTAAGCTCGATCCTCAATTTCGAGCAAACTGAGGACCTAGGGTCGTATCTAGGATTACCTCCTATTAACGGTAAAGTAACACGAGCCACTTTTTCTTATCTAGAGGAAAAATTCAATAAAAGATTAGCATGGTGGAGTACGAAACATCTCTCTCTAACCGGTCGAGCCTTTGATAAAATCTAGACTATCGACTTTGAGTAACCATAGTATACAATCGACGAAAATTCCACGCTCAATCTGTGACTCACTTGATAGAAAAACAAGGCGTTTTCTTTGGGGAGGCGATGAAAATACTAAAATAATTAAACTTATTTCTTGGGAGACAGTCCAACAACCGAAGGACAAGGGCGGGTTGGGGTTGGTTTTGGCTAGAAAGGCTAATGCGACATTTTTATCGAAGCTTGGATGGCGTATTTTATCCGTGCCTAGGAGCTTGTGGTCGAGAGTATTACGATCCAAGTACTGCAACAGGAGGTGTGATATCGATATGTTCTTGCCTAAAACGAATATGTCATACGTTTGGGCTGGGATTTCGAGCCAGGCCAACGTTATTAAATTGGAAGTTTCAGTGGCCGTGGGAAATGAACGAAGGACGCTATTTTGGGATCATGTGTAGGTTGGTGATTTTTGTCTATCTGATAAGCCAATTAGTAATATTCCCGAATCTATTTTGGGAGCTACAATTAGCAAAATGTGGGACGAGAATACGGGGTAGAAATGGGATGTCTTTGCCAACTTCCTAGACAAAGACAACCTTTTAAGAATAGCTGCTTTATACCTATATCCGGACCCAGGTAGGGAGGATGTGCTTTACTGGAACGCAACCTCGTCGGGTAAATTTTCTATTCAATCCGCCCTTAGCATTATTAAGGGTCCGGAAACCCCCTCCACAAACTCAATTACATGGCACGTTATTTGGAAACTACCGCTCCAGCAACGAATTTGACTATTCTTGTGGCTAGCAGCTCACGAACGGTTAATGCAATGCCAATCGGATGAGACGAGGTCTGACTGAAAACCTAACTTGTCCAAGATGCCATGGGGATGACGAGGATACGGACCATGTTCTACGAAAATGTCCTGCATCAATCGAAATTTGGGTGCAACTCGAAATTACAGGTGGTCATTCTTTCTTTAGATCAAACTATAGTGATTGGCTCACAAATAATGCGAGTAATTCGCACTATAATATGGTGGATGACTGGTCTATGAGATTTGCTATTATTTGTTGGTGGATTTGGAAATGGCGAAATAACATGGTGTACGGAAGGGATGAAGAAAATCCAACTGACATTAGACCCTTCCTCTTCCAACAATTCGAAGCATCTAAAAGAGCGTTTGACAAATTTTCTCTTTTTATTCCTCGGCCCGGATTTGTTCGAGACCAGGTTTTTATTAGATGGAACCCGCCTCTTCATGGATGGGTTATGTTAAACACGGATGGAACTTGTAAGGGGAATTCGGGTCCAACAAGGGGTTGTGGTATTTTTCGAAATAGTAGTGGAGACTTCATAGATGCATAATATTTTTCCTGTGGTACGTGCACATCAATGAGGACGGAGCTTTTAGCGCTGGCCAAGGGGCTAGAGCAGCCACGTAACTTTCGTATCACAAAGCTTATAATAAATATGGATAATAGTATTTGTGTGAGTAGTCAAAGACGAGCAGTTGGTCAGCAACGGACTTCGTCCGCTAGTTCAATATGGTAAAGAACTAGTGCAAGACGAATCATGGCTGGTTCGGTTGGAGCATGTTTACAGAGAAGCAAATAGAGCAAGCGTGTTTTTCTATTTCTTCCATGATTTAGACTTTCATTTCATAAGCAATTATAACGGCGTTGTAATATATGGCGGCCTGGTGGGCAAGCGGGTTATACATCCTTTCTGCACAGTTATATGAAAATTTGCAACATTATTTTACACTACTGTTTTCCTAACAGTTACGACAGACGATGACTAGAAATGACGATAATTGTACCTATATATTCAAATAATATAAAAATGTTTATATTGATATATAACTATAAACAGAATAACATGATTGAGGGATCACGCGCTATAACGCGCGGGCTAACAAGTACTTAATTTAAAAAAGTAGTCATTGTCCATTAAGACATCAAACCATGATTGACTTAATCAAAGCTACCAAACAAAAATAACGTATATGGGCATTTTCGCCTAAAACTTTTAGATGAGACATATGTGATCATTTTACGCTTAATTGTAAATGGTCACACTTTTACTTGAAAATATTACTCGTACCATTTATATTTAACAATATAATGCCTACATATAGCTCATATGAAGATTACATTAAAAAATGACCGTCCGAAATAAAACATTGCAAAAATGATACCAACTCGTTAGGTGGGTTTTACTTTCAAAAACATGATTGACATAATGAAAGCTGGAGCAATACTTCTGTAAGATAAAGATGAAATGATAACAAGTTTTCTCCATACAGTTCATTCATTCTAATATTTTTAACAACAACAAACCAAATCCTCTAACGTCTATATACTCCAAATAATTCAAAAAACAAAAGGAAATTTTCTAACGTCTATAAATCAGAAAGGCGTCTGTACCAACACGTCGTTTCAATTAATTTAATCCTTTAAAATCATTTATTTAAAAAGATACCCACCAAATAATAACCTTTTTATTTAAATTAAATATTACGTGGGCCCTTTATGTCATTTTATATACTAATTCATCCACATAATTTTCTATCAATTCCAAAATGTCACCCATTTTCTAAAATAATAAATATTATAAATTGTAAATTGCTCCAATTATTTCAAGGCGCCTCATTTTCTCTCTCTATTAATCGCAATCAAGTAATCAACATATAAACTTACTCTTTCTCCTTTTCTCTCCATACACTTCACTTCTTCTAAGGTTTTCTTTTATTTTTCCTTTTACTTTTGTTGTTTTTATCTTATGGGTTTTCTTATGTTTTTTTTATTTTGGTTTATTATTTATTTTTTCATTCAAGATTAAGTCTTTTGATTCTGGGTTTTGGTAATTTTGTAAGATTACATTTTTATTTATTAGTTTAATGTGGTTAAAGTGCCTGTTTTAAGTTTTATTGTTAATTCTTAAATTAGGGTTTTGGGTATTTATATATTTTTGATCTAGGGTTCTTTGTTTATGGGTGCAATTGGGTCTTTTTACTTTTAATTTTTTGATTTAGGTCATTGGATTCTTGGGTTTTTCTTTGCCAAGAGTAAAAAGTTGAAATCTTTTTGTTTGTTGACTTACCATTTGCCATGGGGTAAGGATTTGTGTACTAGTAATCATCAAATCTTTTCACTTTTAAGGATTGTATTTTGATTCTTTAGTAAAAAAATGTTTGATACTCTTGAATGATGATTTAATCCATAATCTGTATATCAAGTGATCATTGGTTAGTTGGTGCATGCTAATCAATATCTTATTTGCATGCTAAATATTGTGTTTGAATGATTAATTTTGTCATTAATGGTATCTAAATGTAGTTGCTACACAAGAGCTCTCTGGCTATCTAACTTGTGATAGAAAATGAAAGCTTAAGCGGGTGTCGAAAGTTACTATCGTCTTCTATGGATGAACCCTAAACAAAGTTATATCTTTATGTTGGTGTTCCTGTGTAGGTGACCCTGCTGAAGCCACTTTCTTGGTGGTGGCCGTAGCCTCGTAGGTGCTTCAGCGCGGTACCAGGCGAGAGCAGGATATTTTTGCAAAGTAACTTGTCAGGATAATCTGTACCTATGGTAATGCTCTTTTATCATCTATACATCATACATGTGTCACTCAGGAATGAGAAACAGTTTATAACAAAGTGTTGGGCTCGGTTATTCTATGAAAAATCTTCCTTGTCGGCTTTAAATGAAGTGTTTAGGTGTCTACTCGTCTATAGATCAATTGTCAGAACACGGGTAACCGACATAAGGTTAGGACTTAGGGAGTCGGAGAAACATAGTTGTTAGCCTGCCTTGTGCTGAGTTGTGCTCCTTTCACCATGGATACATCGGTGTTACAATGTCTACGCATGTTCGCATTTATGGAAATATTAAAGGGAAATATTGTGTGAATTTTCGCATTTATGGAAATAGTAAAGGGAAATATTGTGTTTTAGTGTGGTTAAGATCTTAATTGTCGATTGGTTTTACCGATCATGTTGCATTGTAATCGTGGTATTAATTATTGGGTTCAAATATTGATTGTGGAATCGATTTTGGTAGTGCATCGGATGTGGTAACCTTTTAAACCTAAATAAATCAACCTTTTAAATGTTTGTTAGTGATAATCTCTGAACCCTGATGATAAAGTAGGATTTACATTCTGTGAGTCAAGAGTGTAATGTTGCACTACACTGCTGCCGCTTCTTGATTAATAAAACTCGCATGTTTTTAATCTCGGCGTTCATTAGATACATGAGAGTCTACTGCATTTCTACGTGTAAGAAACTGGGATTGGTCAGCACTGATTCGTTCATTGACTTCATTTACACCAATTACTTCAACCTGTGCCATATTAATGTTTTGTACTTCAAGATTAGTTTTTCATTCTTCACACTTCTTAAAGATTTAAGAAAGCTCACGATTTGGCATATAACTGAGAGAGTTTTTTTCCCCCGTTTTGCAGGCTACCAATGAAAATCTTCCACCAAATGTCATCAAGCAGCTCGCGAAAGAATTGAAGAACCTTGATGAAACACCTCCAGAAGGAATTAAAGTGGGTGTCAATGATGATGACTTCACAACCATATTTGCTGATATTGATGGACCAGGTATGTTACCAGCAACTTGATGTGGCATTAGGTTGGACCTTTACTTTCAAGATAGAGTTTCCAACTCTGGTGTAGTTATTAGAGATATACTATCTTTCTCTTTTTCCTTTTAACGAGGAAAAGAAACTAGGTTAGTTTTGTAGAATTGAGCAACCTATCTCATTCTTTTGTTGTAATAAGCTTGGTTGGACCTTTACTTAAACCAGGGTTCTATGAGTAAACATTAAGGTTCTATGAGTAAACAAATAACTTCAAGAAAAATGTTAAATTTTTAGAATTTGACCAACCTGTTTCAGGACCAACTTATCTCTTTCTTTCGGATCAACCGAAGTGGGGTGACCTGTTCATAGAGATAAAATTGCAATAAACATGAAATAATTTTTTTTTATTTAATAAGCAAAAGAAACTAGGCTAGTCTTAAGAATATGACCAGCCTATCTCATTCCTTCAAATGTACAGAATTGAAATACATATCGGTTTTTCTAACGTGTGCCCTAAGATATACTTCAGATATACTTTATGCTTGCATTTAATTTTTTTTATTTAATAAGCAAAAGAAACTAGGTTAGTCTTTAGAATATGACCAACCTATCTCATTCCTTCAGATGTACTGAATTGAAATATATATCGGTTTTTCTAACGTGTGCCCTAAAATATACTTCAGATATTTTTTAAGTCCTTCCATATTAAGCTTATTAATGTTTGCCCTTAGAGCACACTTTAGAAAAATTGTATATAGAATTAGCGCGATTTGAATTAATGTGACTCAAGTGGTTAGGCCTTTCAAGTTTTGCTTAATTGAATATTAATTGGAGATATTGAACACTGGTTGAAGTAAATTAACTTCTGGAAACTAAACTCTGATCTTGAATTCTGCAGCTGGGACACCATATGAAAATGGTGTCTTTCGCATGAAGTTGATATTGTCAAGTGATTTCCCCTATTCACCACCTAAAGGTATTTATTTATATATTTTGTCTTCAATTTTTATACCGATTTTTGAAGTATTTATGACATCGGCTATATGGTGCACCCTTAGTCAAGCGTGCTTAGAATGAGAGGCGCTGCTGTTCGTTGACGGTTCTTTTGATTCTTGTTGCAGGTTACTTTCTTACGAAGATTTTCCATCCAAATATATCAAATACGGGTGAAATTTGTGTCAACACCTTAAAAAAGGATTGGAATCCTACCTTGGGTTTACGCCATGTTCTTTTGGTATGTGGAATAGACTGATTTTCTTTCGATGTACGCCATGTCCTTGGACTTGTCAATCAATTGTGCTTAATATATCTTCCTGATTCAGGTCATAAGATGTTTACTCATAGAACCCTTTCCGGAGTCGGCTTTGAACGAGCAAGCTGGCAAGATGTTACTCGAAGATTACGAGGAGTATGCAAGACTTGCTAGGTAAATCCCTTCATGAACTCGTTAGTCTAGATTCTCACTATAATTAGCTGGGAAGATGTTACTCGGAAATTAATTCGTTAGTCTAGATTCTCACTATAAATGGGTAATTAGCGAGGTAACTGAAGCGGTCGCCCAAAAAAATGTTCTCATGGTTTATTAGCGAGTTAAATGCAGCTATCTCTCAAAATTCATCTGAGACCAGCTCATTGAATAATTTGTGATAACCATGGATTTCTATTTGAAACAACCCATTTCTGATTGAACTATCCAATGTGATTTGGCTGTTCTGGTAGGCTATACACAGGAATTCACGCTAAGCCCAAATCCAAACCGAAGCAAGGAGCCATATCTGAGTCGACCACCGCTTTGAATGTCGACCAGAGAAATACCTTGGCCCAGAAGGGTGAGTTAAAGAATCCACTTGCAAACACTGGTGCAGCCCCAACATCCACAGCCACCAGCAAAGGAACTAGTGACCCATCAAATGAGAGTGGAGTCGCTGTTGGGTCTGGCGCTGCACCACCTGCAGCATTGAAAAAGGAAGGCGCATTGAAGGAGAAGAAGAAGATAGATGCAAGAAAGAAAAGCCTGAAAAGATTGTGATATAATACATTGATACCGACACAATAATCTCGTGATTGCCTTCCACAACTCCCTCTAAGTGCAGTAATACCTTTTGGTTGGTGGTTATCAGAGATGAGAGGGAGTCGATGGCCGTTACGATATGGACTTGATGTACTGTATGAATATTGTTAGTTGAATGGGAAACATCTTTCAATGACTTCATTTATGTTGACTGGCCATATGCCAATTCTGATTCATTGCAATGTACTAATCACCATTCTTTCCCCTTTTTAGAAGCCTTTTTCCTTTAACACAACGCCACCAGGCAGGCAGGCACCAACTCCCTCAGTAGTCAGTACATTGCAATATTTTTATGCATGTCCATTTGTTGATAGTCTTACTGAGGACGGGTAATACCCGTCACAAGCTGGATAGTGCCTCTCATAATATGCAAGTGGGGGGCTTCATTTGCCCTCCCCACCTGCATATTGTGAGAGGGGCATGATCCGTCTTTAGCTTGTTATAGATAGTGCCCGTCTTCAATGAGAAATCTCATTTGTGTTGCTGATAATGTTTTGAAGTGCTCATACAACATGAACATTTTTTTCACAAATTCCATGAGCTGATAACCAGGACTAGTAAAAGAGCTGAAGAAAGAAGCTCTGAAACAATTGTTTATTTATACATATATGATATAAGAGCCGGAATGTTTTGCCAAGGAATCCAAAACAATCAAGTTTTGTGAAAGAGCTGAGAAGCTTTGGAAAAGTAGCTCTGTAACAATCAATTGTATAGGTCCTAAAGGGGATGAAATCTGACGCCAAACACTCAGGAAGATAATTGTGAGAAAACACAGTTCTCTTCTGCAACCGTCTTTTCCATCCTTTTTTGGGCAAAAAGTGACAGCTTTTTGGTAAATATTAACCGCTTTATGGCAAATAGCAACTACTTTGAAGAAAAATAGTCAATTTTTATTCATAGAAAGTGATCTTATTCAATTTACGGTGAAGTGATCTTATTCAATTTACGGTTAAGTGATCATTATTTACCCAAAAGTGATTACAATTTATCAAAAAATGGTCATAGCTCTAGGGATTCCAAAAAACTAAAGAATATGCCTTGGCCATACAAAAGATGGCAGAAAATATGCCAAAAAGGCATCAGCAGTTTTGAAAAACACATCACGAGAATCAAGAAAATGAACTTTTATACTCGATTAACAGCTAAACTGAACCATTGTCATCAGTACAGTGCTAAGACACGGTGAATCATTACGTAAAACACTAATCAAACAACGCACAATCATAAACCACAAGTCTGAAAATCAGGTTTCCATGTCATAGTAACGAAAAACTATAGATCCCATAATAATCCCTCTGATTTTTTGATTTCTTAACCTTTTCTCAAATCAGTGACGGTATTTTAGAACAACAAGAATTCAGAGAATCAGATTTGAGATATCACTAAGCCATTTTACAAAGTAGACTTCTTTTATAGAAACCTCACTTGGCCATCATCACTTTAACAAACTCATCATAATTGATTTGCCCATCCCCATCGACATCAGCCTCCCGTATCATCTCATCAACTTCTTCATCCGTCAATTTCTCACCCAAGTTTGTCATGACGTGACGCAGCTCGGCCGCAGAGATGAATCCATTCTGATCCTTGTCAAAAACCCGGAAAGCCTCCTTCAGTTCCTCCTCGGAGTCTGTGTCTTTCATCTTGCGGGCCATCAGGTTAAGAAACTCGGGGAAGTCTATGGTGCCATTGCCATCTGCATCAACCTCATTTATCATGTCTTGAAGCTCGGCCTCGGTGGGATTCTGACCAAGAGACCTCATGACGGTTCCAAGCTCCTTAGTTGTGATGCAGCCTGCCATACAAAACAAACGGTGAGACGGTCTAACCTGTAATATCAATCCAAACACTTACATATTCTCGATTAATTGTGATGATTATCTGATTTGTTTCACATATATAACCAGCTCATATACTTCGTAAAAAATTTTAAAATAACAAATAGATGGTCAAACTGGTAACTAATAGGAAGGTCCTTCCACAATAATGGTTCTTTAAACACACTTGACGAAACCAACGTCATGCGAAAATAGTAGTAACGCTAACATTTAAAGATCAACAATCGACGCACTACTGTTATCACCCCTATCAAATTGGCATTAACAATTGACCAAAAATGCAATGCACTTATACTAATTGACATAACTATCTGAAAAAATAGAGACTTGTTGACATAGTAAATCAATGCTACCAATTTGGACCTAGCAGAACGACAGAATCATCTGTCAACAATACCTTTTTGGAAACTAATAATCATCACCGAAGGCATAAGATGATGGATACATGTCAAACAAGGGAAATACAATCTAACCCTAAAACAATCGATACAAATGATCCTATCCTGACAATAATTAATATGGAACTTTAAACATTAAAATTTGCCGTCAAGTAGCATAAATATAGCCATGTCCAACAGTCCAACGCTCCAACACCGTGTAACATAGATTCCAACATACAAGAAGACCCTGAACATACGAGAATATACAAAAGGAAATAATGAAGCAAATTCCAACATTATGACACAAGGAAAAACTTCATGTTGAACTTCTTCACAAATATAGCCATGTCCCAACATTCCCAACACCATGTCATGTGCAACACCAACAGCCAAGTCGAGGTAAAGTAGATTCCTAAAATCGTAGCTAATTCCAAAAAGTCATTTTAAATATCTTCAGCAACAACCAAAAATGAAACTCTCCATCAAAATGCCTACAATCGTAACCCTAACTAACTAGGATTATCTCCACCAACATATCAGGGATACGATATACCGCCAAATATTAGCACATAACCCTAACATTACAAAGTATCACCTATATCACCTTATCAAAAAGGTTTCATTTATTATATAGACACCCGAATTTAACAACATCAATGATCAACCGCACAAATCGTCGCAACTTTACTTTTACAAATATAATTATTTCATAACCTAAACCTATCAATTAAGAATTTCCGGCATCGGCGAACAGTGAAATGGCTATTGATAGAAAGTAGAGTAGCAGATCTCCAGCATTTATGAAAGACAATTCAAATTCAAGAACAAAAATACAGCAACAACATTAATAATTTTAAAAAATAAAAATAAAAAGAGAAAAGAAGATCTGGGAAATGAACCATCGCCATCCTTGTCGAACAAGCTAAAGGCCTCCTTAAACTCGGAGATCTGGTCGTCTGTTAAATTCTCCGCCATCTTCTTCTTTTCTTTTTTTCTTAATTTGGTATCTTTCTCTTTCTTTCTCTCTCCTTCTCCCGTTTACTTCTCGACCCTTCTTCTCCTTCTTATTGCGCTCTCTCCTAGGGGTGCGAACGAGCCGAGTCAAGCCGAGCCCGAGCTTGGCCTTGCTCGGCTTGTGCTCGAAAACTAAAACTCGAGCTCGAGCCGATCTCGAGCTTACCCGAGCTTGAAAAAATGTGCTCGTTAAAAAACTTGCGAGCTTTAACGCGAGCTCGAGCCAAACTCGAGCTCAAATCGAGCCTATATATTTGTTGATTTTCTGTTTTTTTTCTTCTTCCGATACTTTCAATAACAATGCGCAAAGTTTATATGTAAAAATATTTGGCAAAAAAATTGAGACATTTCATATACGTAATACAGAGGTATAACCGTGATAAAATATTTTTATAAAATAAGAGCAATATCTTATATAATTACACAAGTTCGAGCTGCTCGCGAGCTTTTCGAGCCGAGCCAGTGTTTACTCGGCTTGACTCGTTAAGCTCTCGAGCCGAGTTCGAGCCCGAGCCGAGCCCGCACAAGCCGAGCTTTGACCAAGCTTTGACCGAGCCGATCTCAAACTGCTCGCGAGCTGTCTCGTCTCATTATCACCCCTACTCTCTCCCTCCAAACCTTAACAACTTTCCTAATTCACTTCCCTCTTAATGTTATTTCAGCTTTAATTTCAACTCGTTTTATTCGATTCGACTCTATTCAGTTCAGTTTAAATACGATCTGGTCATTTTTGTTTAGCTCATATCATTAGGTCTCATTTCAACTTCATACCCTTCAACTCAGATCTATTCAGTTTAGTTCAGATGAATTCACCTTCATTTAATTCAATTAAACTCGTTTCAGCCGAATAGAACAAGGTCTTAATTCTCACTTTAGACGGCTATATCCTTATCAAAATTATTATTACTGATATAAGACAAAATAGATAGGTAGCATATAAGGAAAACAAAAGATTTGTCCAATATATTCATCTAAGGTGATATTTAACTCGATTTAATGTTAGGACGGATACCCCTATCTTATGAAAGACTAGCGGTTTCATATTTTACAAATATTATTCAAAACGGTTTACGTGTTACAAGCACAATATTCAAGAGAAATGGATGTCGTACGCCCATAACTAGAGCTGGCAAGTTTGACACGATCTGAACCGACCTTGAAAATGTTGCAACCCGAAATTAATCTGACCCGATGATGACCCATAACCCTATTAAGGCCAACTTGAAACTGTATCTGACCCGGCCCAGGATAGCCCGTGAACCGAATCGTCTCGATACATGATTTGACCTGACAACTCACCTGAACCGAAAGGTAGCCTGAATTGACTCAAAATAGACTCAATCTGAAAGCTACCCCACAATAACTCGAAATATAACCTCGACATAAACGAAAAGTCAAGGCGATAAAAACCAAAATAAGCCGACAATATGAACGACTTTTATAAGGTATTTAAAATTATTTAACCTTAGAACTTCGCTAAATAATGACCATACGTAACTCAAACAGGTAAAATAATCGGAAAAAAATCAACCGGATAATAATTTGACGAGCCAACACAAGCGGAACCCCGGCCAAACCCGACAAATATCATAATTACCTTTCCTGTCAAATTATCAATTATCATAATTATCATAAAAGCTGACGCGGACAGTTTAGTTACTACAAACGGGTTTGGATATATGACCAATTGAAGCGGTTTTCTAGTCTGAGTGACCCTGCTTTTTTTGCGTTGGTCGTGGTACGGCATTTGGATTATACTTGTTATATTGCTACCTCGTTGAGGAGTTGAAATCCTCTCCGTTTCCTAAAAGAAATAGAGGGTCCATTTCCCTCTCACAAAACAATTTTATATTGTTTTTTCTCATTTCATGCTCTTTCCCCTTTATTTTTCGCTTAAAAGTTGAACTTTTAGATCGTTGGGAAATGGAATCTACGTTGTTGAGAGGAAATAGGCCCTCCAATGGAAAGTATCCTAACTGCTCATGAGGTTCATTTGGATGATGAGGTCCGAGAACAAGCACGACTTTTTTTGTTGGTTGAGCAAATACAAGTGTGTCAAATCCTTCATGGTTGGTTTTGAAGGAAAGAAATAATCTCTAATAAGGTCGAATAAGAGCATGTTTGGCCAAGTTTTTCAAGTGCTTTTCTAACTAGAAAAGGAGAAGTTGAGCCAAACACATATTTGGTGTTGTTTGGTCAAGCTTTACAAGTGCTTTTGTAATTGAATAACCGGATTGTAAAACATCGACGACGTTTTAGAAAACATCGACGACGTTTTTTGATAAGTGATATTTTGTATTGATTTATCCCCCGTTTTAGCTCAATTTCCATACGATTTATGCACTTTGTTAAGTGATTAACGAGCTAATATTACTATTCTAGTTGTTTTGCTTGTTTTGACTCGTTTTATAGGAAATGAAGCGGTTTTGCTATATTTTCCTACTTTATGGAGCAAAGGCACTAGGATACGAGTTTTCAAGGAATTGATGATAGCCAGTTCACGATTTGATTACGATTCCGCTACATCCTTCCTCAATTGGATTTATCTTGGACTTTGGCTTTGAACTTCAAAAGGAAAAATCAACCCAAGTCAAAAGAAGATCAGCCCAAGCCCAATTCCGTATTGCATTAGACCAAGGCATAGGATTCCGTGCCTAAGATGAAAAGACGGAAAATCCATCTTACACATATACCCGATCGGATTACCATTTACCCGATCGGGTATTTCTGCAAGTGGACGTTACTTAGCTCTTCTTCAACCGAGCTTAAATGTGTGATTTAATGCTTTGACTAGGGTACGAATTTGAACGAGGGATCAGCAGCCATGCAGTCCTATAAAAGCCAATGATCATCACACACAATTATCATCCAATTATCCATTATCATCTTATATCATATACTTATCTTTTATCATCTTTTTATATCTTTTAGCACACTTTCTTACAAGTTTTAGAATATAGTTTATTTCTTAGTATTCCTCTAGTGTTTTCATAGCTTTTGTTATTGGATATTTGTTCTTACTTTCGTACTTACATATTCATATTCCAAACTCGGTAATTCTCTATCCTTGATTTACTTATGCAATTTTAACCATCATGAATTATAATCTCACTAGTATCATTCTTATAATATTGTTGTTGTTAGGAAATCAATCTAAAGTTAATCTAGTTAAAACCGAAATATTAGTTAACATATCACATTATAATTTACCTAATCATATAATCCTAAAAATTATCACTAAAATCATTATTAACATAATCACCATAATCACTCTAGTATTTATATTTCATAGTTTAATTTCATACATCTTTTTCTTATTAATTTACTTAATCGCATGATCACATAAATTAGACTTAATATTGTAAAATTATCATTGTGTACATAAAATAAATAGAGTTGTAATATTGAAATGATTCACGAGTTAAATGAATTAAAAGAAGAGTAGATACCACTTGAACCATCTAGTTGTTTCTTCCTTTGGTCATGCCAAATTCTATAACTTTGTTTAAAGGCCATGAACAAGTGTTTGTATTAGTCAATTTCTATCTTTATAACGAGAGTTGGGATGGGAATTAGGACTGCCAATAGGGGTTTAGTGACCTAACCATGCTGAAAGGACGTTACGACCCACTAAAAGGTCGGTACGAATCCGAAAGGAATATACCGCTACAAGGCCTAGACAATCATAGTAATTCTAAATGTTGGTATCAATGAAACTTTTAATTAGTTTTACATGTATTTCTCTTTCACTATCTCAACTTGATTAGTTAGTTTATTTTACCGTTTTAGATAGTTCATTTTATTGTTATCTAGTTAGTTTACTTTATCGTCTTTCTATTTCCGTTCTTAGATAGTTTACTTTATTATTATTATTTAGTTTATTAGTCTAGTTAGATAACATTTCAATATTGTCATTTAAATATCGTCTTTAGTCAGAATTTAATTATTGTTATTCGGATCAGAGAACTTCCCCGATCGGGTATGTGACAATCCGATCGGGTAAGTCTTCTGTTTTGAGTATTACTTTTTGCAATTTACATATTTGTCATTTACATATCGTCATTTACATACTTGTCATTTTATTTTATGTTAATAGTTTAGACCACCACCTCTAATGACTCGAACTTAAATGAAAACCATTCCATAACAATTCATAGTTAACACGTACTCCCTGAGGATCGACACCCTATTTCCCTAATTACATTCCTTATGTTGTTAGCCTAAGTCGGATAATTATTTTTGTATCAGGACCGCGACAGATCCGATCATTTTTCATAAAAAAAACGCTACTTGCCCTTAGCCTTTCTCTCTCTAAACAAATTTTCTCCCAAATTGAAAACCCACTAAAACACTCACCCTCTCCCACCCCCCCACCGCCACCACTGCCACCGGCCCTACCCCAGCACCTGCGCCCGCCGTCCCCCCTTGCCGACTTCCTGCCGCATGCGCGCACCTACACCGGTAAGTGTTTCTTCCTTTATTTTTTTTTAAAATTTTGTAGATCTAGTTATATTGTTCTAGTTTTTTGTTTAATTTGTTTGTTGTTAGTTTTTGTTTTAATTAAACTTGCATTTATTAGGTTGTTGTTTGTAATTAGTTTGTATGAGATTGTTTTTGGTTTAATTAAACTTGTAGTAATTTGTTTGTTCTTAGTTTTTAATTATTTCAAAGTTTTTTGTTTGTTTTCTTGTTAGATTTGTTGTAAAATCTTGTAGTTGTTTAGTTTTTTTGTTTGTTGTTAGTAATTTGTTGTTTGTTGTTTAGATTTGTTTTAATAATTTGTATAAAGAAACAAAGAATCAATTTTATTTCCTAGTTTTTCATCCCACTATGTTGTGATTTGGAGGAAAAAAAATTTGCCCCATGGTTGGACAACCATTTCACACGTCCAACCATGAGGGAATTTTTTTCCCCAAGTCTCACCATGGTTGGACGTGTGAAATGGTTGTCCAACCATGGTGGGATTAAAATTCTGGAATTCCACCATGGTTGGACAACCATTTCACACGTCCAACCATGGTGTGATTTGCAGAATTTTCATCCCACCATGGTGGGACGTGTGAATTGGTTGTCCAACCATGGTGGGATTTCTTGTTTTTTCATCCCTCCATGGTTGGATTCCAAAAAAAAAAACTTGCCCATGGTTTGAATTTTTTGATTAAAAGTCCGTCCATGGGTTATTTGAAATATTTTTATAATTTGTTAATTAAGTTGATTAAATTAATTTGTTCGATGATAATATGTTTGAGGAATATTAATAACGCTTATTTGAATGTTCTTAATTGTCTAATGCAGATGGGAGATCGAGGAAAGAGCGTTATGGTTCCCGAAGATCGTACGGTGAACCGTAGAGTCACGACTTCAAAGCGTCGTGTTGTTTTTTGGTGTAGTAGATCTAATCCTGTTAGTAGCGGTATTTCTGAGAGGGAGAGGTCGGAGGAGGTAGGAGGTAGTGTTCCTCAGATTGATCAGGGTTTAGAGGAAGCGGAAGACGTTTATAGGGAAGATGATATTGTTGACGAGGGTTTGGTGGACGAGGAGTCGGAGGGCGAGGATGATATTGTTCAGCGGTCCGTACCTTTTTCGAGATCGGAGCTACCGTTGTCTCAGAGGTTAGCTCGGGACTCCTTTGACCGCTATTCTAGGTTGGAGGATAGTGCACAGAGGGAGCCGCGGAAGAAGCCGCGCATCGACAGTGATTGGCTCCTTAGAGCCCCAGTTTCTGGCGGGCCCCGTAACATTTCGGTGTTACGGAGTTTTGGTGGGCATGTGACATATAGTAGTTGGACCGAGACCGAGGCGGCTAGGTCCTTTTTTAAGTGCTACGAGAGGCTGAGTTATGTGGATTGGTTAGGGAGGATGGAGGTGCCGGCTGAAGTTGTTAGGAGGTTTCAGCTGACTGGGTTGACGATCTGCTGCACGACAGCTTTGGATGAGAACCTTATGAGCGCTTTCATAGAGAGGTGGCAGCCGGATACCAACACTTTTCATATGCCTTTCGGGGAGATCACCATTACGCTTCACGATGTGGATGAGATTCTTGGGATTCGGCCTATTGGTACGAGGGTGTTTGTGCGGGGTACCTCTGCTGTCGGTTCTTTGAGGGAGGAGTTGGGGTTGAAGATGGATGTGGCACAGTTTTTTGGCATACCTCCCGGCGAGGTGGCACCACCGTTATATAAGGGTGGTGGCTTGTTGGTCTTTGAGGGCCCATATCACGGAAGGGAACGAGCATGACTCCCTCCGTGCTTATTTGTTGTTGTTGTTGGGACAGACTTTGTTTGTGGACAAGTCTGGTGATAGGGTGTCAGCTCACTTGTTACCCTTGCTTGATGATCTGGAGCAGATTGGAGAGTATGCTTGGGGTGCCGCTTGTTTGGCATATCTGTACCAGCAGCTAGGCATGGCATCGCAACGGGAGGCGCGCGGTGTTAGTGGGCGTCTGCCCTTATTGCAGGCCTGGATTTACGAGTACTTCCCCCAGTTTCGGCCACACGGGGGAGATTATTTGGAGGGTAGGCCACAGGTCGATGCTTGGAGGAACGTTCCTCGGTTTAAGGGCGACCTTGACCATTTTCAGATGTGGGGTGTTAGGTTGGACGGCCTTTGCAAGGAGCATGTCAGATGGACGCCTTATTGGACGCGTATGCCGAGTTCTGCGAGATATTCTCGTTATTTCGGCTATATTCGATTTCAGTCCATTGTTGAGCCGTACCAGCCTGATCGGTGTATGCGCTAGTTTGGGTACATTCAGACTATCCCGATGCCTATGCCTATCCCATGTACCGAGTACCGTCCAGCGAAGAACAGTTATACTGTGGAGTTTGGCCAGGAGCCTGATACGATGTGGGGCCACGAGACTTCGGTGGTGAACTTCAAGAGTCGGTCTCGACGAGATACGATGCCTTTCGAGGTATCTCGAGACTACGAAAGATGGTACGATGATATTTCTCACCAATTCTTTTTTCCACCTTCGAATCGTCTTGAGTTTATGCGTCCACCTTTTCACACTGAGCCAGAGGTAGCCCTTGCACTTAGTCGGCAGTTCTCAGATGTCTATCGTTTACCTACTCCGGAGATGCAACAGCAGCAGTTAGATATTTTGTTTAGTCAGATGAGCATGTACTACGACACCCATGATCAGGGTAACTAGTACCGGATATTTATGCATCGTATTTGTTTTATTTGGTTTTTATGTAGTATTGACTTATCTTTTATTTATTTAGTTATTTGTTTTTATTGGTTTGTTGATTTATTTACTTTTATTTATATTATTGTTGTATTAGCCACAACATGAAAACCCTAAAATTTTCTCTATTTAAACCCATTACCCAACAAATTATTTCCACACAACTCACTATCTTCTCTCTACTCTTAAAATATATTACTCCTCTTATCCTACACTTTAATCATGGTGATGACTAACATACAACTAATGAATTATTATCAAAATAAAATTAACGAGATAGTTAACGAGTTTCCCTTACTATTCGACCGCCTTATGATTGTGTTGAATAATCATGTACTTAATAATTTCATAAGTCGTGGCAATCCTCCCCCTATCTTCGCTTCAACTAATGCATGGACCTATTTACGGTCTCAACAACCCTTCCATTCATCCTAGGAACGTAACAGAAGGTATTGTTACTTTTAATCTATTGTCTAATTTTTCTAATAAAAAATATTTGCAGAAATTATTATGAAGTTTAATTTTTGTATTTTCAGAAACTGTCATCCTGAAGCGATGTCAGCTTTATAATTGACGTTAATTTGCAGTCAATTTTAATGAAAAAATGTGGTGATGAAGATTTCCTACATTATAATTGACGTCAATTTGCACTCAATTGACGTAGACAACACTCGAATTAATTTATGTCGGCTTTATATTAATAAAGTTGTTAATAAAATATGATTAACTAAATTACATTTTGAACATATTAATAAAGTTGTTAACCAAAGCTCAATTTCCTTGCAACTTCATCATCAGTGCTTTCATTTCTTCTTCTTCGACTTCTTCCCGTGGTATATCCAATGCAAGCGTTCCAGTTCTCGATGTTTCTTTGGTACAAAGTATCGAGATGACTGACACTTTCTTGTCTATAAGTCCGCCAAGCGGGAGCTAGTGGTGGCATGGCAACATCCTCTTGCGGCCCTCTTGAATGCAACCGCATCTAATGACTATGGTAGTTTACAATCCACATAACACCAAAGGGTTTTTGGCCTGGAACCAAAGCCCTAAGTGGTAAAATTGTCTCACAACTACCGACCCAAATTTTCTCACCATTGTCGCGACCGAAATGACCGATAACACAAATAGTCCAGTTGAAGGTGGTTGCAAATGCAAGTAAGTGGTCGCCACACATCCAATGCTCCGGACCGCAGGGGATCTCAAGATAGAACTCGACACGCCTCAATGTGGACTCAACGCTTGTCAAACCAGTCGTAGAGGATGGATGAGTACCGAACAAGTTCTTGTAGACATCGTCGCTCCTAAGCTCTCGGCCACACCACATCCTCATCTGAAGGTAGTCGCCCTCTTGCCCCCGTTGGGCATGTGATATAACCCGGAAACCACAGTGACCATCGTCACCGACATCTACCCAACCATCGAACGGGTCCCAAAGCACCTTTGGTACGCCGTATCGTTTAGCCCAATTTGAGATAAGGCCGATGGTGTAGTTTCTTTCTAACGGAGCACAAGGTGGTCCTGGAGGAATGTCCCCAAATAAGTGAGTACGAGCAGTAGATCCATCGGTGCTAGGTGTCCCATATTTCCTTTGACTATGCTCGAAAGACGACTTGTTCCTAGTCGTGGATTTCTTAGGACGGCTTTTCGGGTTCTCATTAATAGGAGGTGGCAAAACTTCCTCGTCCTCCGGATGTAGGACATCACGCATCTTCTCGGATACCAACCTACGGCAAACCGGGTCACTGTTTCTAGCTTCCACTACTAACCCATCAAACTCATCATCATCGGTTCTCGGCATTTGATCAACACTATCAAATACCAAGGTCTTTCAAAAAACGTGAACATCCTCAACATGGACCCTCCTACCTCTCCTACTCAAATCAAGCAATTTGCATGCACATGGTAGGCCATGAGTTGTCTCAAGCACATGTCCAGACCCCTCCTCTAACCCGACACCAAGACCAAGACCTCTCTGAAACTCCTCCTCCATTAATCCTATTGCCTTCGTCGACACGACCCCTAGCAACAATGAGAACAAACGACTAGTTATACGAGGCTGACTCCTTGAATCCTCAAGTGCCTTTCTAATCTCCAAGTGTTTACTTTCAAGCATGTCATTCATCTTCGACCACATACTATCAAGTGTCAAATTTGCACTTTTCAACCATGACTTAAGTAGAGAATGAGCCGACTCGACACGGGAAGTAGACGTGTTACCAAAATGTAGGACATCGTTTGTATAACATCACACAAACTTCTCCTTGTGCATCGCCCAAGTGCTCAAAACATAGTTCCCTAAGGGAACCCACTTGACGCGAAAACACTCCCAAGCTTTTTCAAACTCTTCCACGGTTAATGCATCAATAACCCGTACCCAACCCGCTTCTGGATTATAGTAGACAAGATCTCTATACCATTCCGTCTTATAGATGATCAGGGTTTTGGCATTGACGGCGCGGTTCACGTGCCAGTGACACAAGAAATGACTAGAACCGGGAAACACCTCCCTAAGAGCGGCGATCAAACCCAACTCCCGGTCGGTGACGAAGACGTTAGGGGAAACAAAGACACATGCAAGAATGTCCGACAACCGCCTCAAAATCCACGTGTAGGAATCCTCGGACTCCATAGGAACAAGTGCACAACCAATTAGGAACAAATTCCCGGTCGGGGTAACACCGACAATCTCAACCAATGGATTCTTGTAGGTGTTTGTCTTGTAAGTCGAATCAATGAGCACAACATAATGATAGGCTCGGAAAAGCTGCACGGCTATAGGATGTGCCATGAATATATGAGAGATTTTTCGTGTCTCGGGATCACTCTCATGCCACTGCAAATAATGTGCTTCAACGGCAAGAGCAAACATTTGTTGTGCCGTGTTCCTTCCACCCCTGAATTCCCGCCTCAGTTTTTTTCGTCTCGTTATATATCTGATTATTTGACGGTTGAGGTTTAGCCGGCGTTCTTTGATGAAGAGCGTTCTTTATGTCTTTTGGAAGCACACCGGTCTTAACCTGTTGCCTCACATACGCTTTCTCCTCGTCATCCAAAGCCGCAAAATGACGATCACCTTCCTTGTAAACCACTTCCTCATGATTGTGAAACCCTTTACCCTCGGCGGTGATTATGTTCCAAACTGCACCGCTCTCGTCACCTTGCCGATGGTAGTTCTGCACGGCTCGGATACGGAAAGTGCATCCACACTTATTCGACCTACGACGCTTCTCTGGATCATCAATTGGAGGAGGTCTACCATACCTTGAACATCGAAAGTAAGATGCCAACAACCCGTCTTTTCTTCTGTTTTTTGTCCCATTATTTGCTTTAACCAAAGCAAAACCATGATCCATTGCAATCCTACTCGCCCAATTAAAGGCATCATCATCACGGGTAACAAAATCTAACGTTGTATCAAAATACGGATTGTAATAAGTGTTATTATTCCCGAAATCCTCAAACGAGTCCTGTTCAATGCAAATACGGCGCTAATTAGACATTAAATAATTAACATATATTAGTAAATCATGATCTACATAGCTAAAATGTTATTAATCGGGGTTATAAAAAATCGATATCATCTCACCATGGTTAGACAAAAAAACCGAGTTTCATAACCATGGTCAGACAATAAAAGGGATGTCATGGACCATGGCCAGACCTCCATTTCACAAGTCTGACCATGGTGGGACGTGTGAAATGGAGGTCTGGCCATGGCTGGACGTCCATTTCACACGTCCCACCATGGTCAGACGTGTGAAATGGATGTCTGGCCATGGCTGGACTTCCATTTCCATTTTCTGTCCATGGTCAGACGTGTGAAATGGATGTCTGGCCATGGTCCATGACATCTAGTTCTTCGTCTGATCATGCTATTTTTTCCTAATTATTTTTAAAAAAATCGCAATTGAATTTTAACTAACTAAGACGTTACGTAAATCAATTAACTTAAATACGTATAAACAAACAATTAACGGATTCTGGGAAATTTTTTTTGACAAACTTAAAATTTGATTAATATGTAAACATACCGAAGAGTGTTCGTTCGCCATGATAATCGATTTAGGGAAATTGTTGTTGTTGGATTTAGTAAAATTGTTGTTGTTGTAAGATTTTAATTTTTTTAGTTCAATATAATTGCTTTTGATTTTGGGAGAATTAGAGAAGAGAGAGAGAAGAGAGATAGAGAGTATAATTGAATAAGGGCAATTTCGTATTTCTTAATGAAAACGTCGTCGATGTTTCCTAAAACGTCGTCGATGTTAACCAGCCGCTTTGAATAAGTAGAAGTTAAGCCAAACAATGTATATTAGAGGGGTGTAAAACAACTTTTAAAAAGTCAAGACGAAAAAAATCTACTAAAAGGAGAAGCGGTAAAAACCTACTTCTACTTCCCCTTCTCACGATTACTATCAATTGTTTTTATTATTAAATTGTTTGTACTCAATAATTATAATCTTCTCAATTTTTTTGTGAATCCAATTCTTCTAACTTAATATTAAATAATAATCTTATTTAAATATACAACATTAAGTTCTTAAGGCGTGTAAACTTAATTATTGCTATGTATATATATATATATATATATATATTGCTTATAATTTTGATCATATCGTGTTTTTTAGATATAAAGTTTAATATTGAATTATATATAGATAAGAAAAACAATCTTTCTTTTGAGATGAAAAGGGTATGAGACAATCCTTTTAAGATTGTATAATAGTCGTACAATGTGAAAGTGAAACGTCCCCCTTTATATGTAAAAAAAATTAATGTTTAACTTTTAAAAGTAATATCTCATAGTGTAAGACGGTCTTATTGTATAATTTGTTGCATAAATTATTTCATAGTATAAGACGGTCTCATATAATAATTATACGTCGTACTCCGTAATTATTTTGTAGTTCCAGTACATATTATGTAACAACCCGAAAAGTACCCAATTTGCTTGAGCAATAGCTTATGGATACTTTTCAGTAGAACTTAAGTTTTTAATATAGGAATTTTTGTTCCGAGTCGTATTTCGAAATTCCGCGTTCGTATTTGGAATTTTTGAGAGATTTCATGAAAAGACCGTTTTTGGTCATCTTTGACTTTTCTTGACTTTTAAACCGTCTTTGACTTTTCTTGACTTTTTAAAGTCGTCATTTACTTTTTCTTGACTTTTAAGTCGTCCTAAACTTTTCTGGACTTTTAAGTCATCTTCGACTTTTCTCGAATTTTCAGTCAACTTTGACTTCCGTTGACTTTTCCCGACTCGTCTCATAATTTTGAAGACCGAAATTTTATTTAAAAAAATTAAATTTTTGATTTATTTTTATTTATATTTATTATGATTTATCATAATTTAATATAATTATTTTGAATTTATTTGGAATTTAAAGAATAACTTTTACGGTTTTTAACCAATCGTCATTTAACTATTCCCGACGCATCGTAAAGCGCGCAACAAAATCGAAACTCGACTTTGGCATGAGTCACGCGGCCATGTCATCGGTTTCCACTCACGATTGGATATTTTAATTGATTCGATTAAAATAATACAAATATCTTAGATATTTGTTACTTTATCGATCCGTCAACGGAGATTACGCAAATCGAGCAAAAACAGACCGAATCACCTCAAACCACACGGCTCCTTAAAGTCCTCTAATAGCCTTGATATTTTGATTACTTTTGATTACAATATCATAATATCTAGATCACTATTCGCTTTATCGATCAATTAACGAAAATTACGCAAAACTCTCGAAATCAGACCCGACAATCACAATTCTACACGGCACACTTACCCACTCTTAAGCCTTGATATTTTCATTATTTTACATTTTAATCTCATAATATCTTGATATTAACTTTATCGTAAATTATATTTAATCGTTTACCGTAAAACAATTATTAAACGCGAGTCAATTACGGAACAACAATTTCAAAACTCGACACCTTTATGTGTCTATAAACACACGCCACACACCCACCCATATGACTCACAAACAACTTTTCATTTTACAACAAATCAAAATAAGATCAAAACATCACTTTATTCAATCGTTCTTCGTGTTCTTCGTCGTTCATCTTGTGTTCTTCATCGTTCTTGAGCAAAACCTCCATAAATCCTTCATTTCTTAATTAAATCCTTCCTAATTTATATTTCTAGACTCTCCTCTTCGCTCCTCATCTTCTAGTACGGTTTATTTTCAATTCCGTCAAGATCGTTTTCATCATTTAATTATGGAAAATTTAGTTTAAGTTCTAATCATTGTTTTTCTTGTTATTTCTTATAGGGGAAGAGTTTGAAGACGAATTTGGGGACTCTTATATTTTGGGTGAAGACTAGTAGAAGGGTTTTCTTATTTATATTTTCTTATATTTTGTGCTAAGTGGATTTTGCTAGCTAAGGTAACATTTCCGATTTACTCGACGAATTAATGTCACATAGCCTTAGTTTTGTTTTTTTTGTAGTCTTTAGTTTTGGCTCATGTTATAGTATTTATGATTTGAGTTAGTAATATAGTCTTTAGTTTTATTTATTTGGATTTTGGTTCATCTTTATATTTTTTGTTCATGTTTTTATGAATTATGTATTTTAGTTAGTAATATGTTAAGTAGTATTGATTATGTTGTTTTTATAATTTTTGATGATTTTTATATTGTATGGAATTTTTATGTTGTTTTATGATTCTTGATGATTTTTATGTTTTATGGAATTTTATGATGATTTAGTATTCTTGATGATTTTTATGTTGTAGGAAATTTTTATGTTGATTAATTGTTCTTGAAGAATTTTAATGATTTTACTAAGTTATGATTTTTATGTGGTTTAGGAAATTTTTAACAAGTTGTTGTTCTTGATGAATTTTTGATGATTTTTAACAAGTTATGATTTTTATGTTGTTTATGAAATTTTAACAAGTGTAGTGTTCTTGACAAATTTTGATGATTTTAATAAGTTATGATTTTGTATGGATGTTTGTTAAAATGGTTGTTTGATGATTAAAACAAGTTGGAAATGATTTTGGTGGTGTTTGTTGGTGAACCGTGGGGAAGGGGGTTGAACCGGGTCCAAACCAGACCGGTCCAGGCCGGTTCAGACCCGGTCTGGGTTGGTCAAGGTGGGTCCGGGTTTTGGTCTTTGGTGTGTGTCGATGTGTGATTGATTGGTTGTTGTTTTGACGGGTTTTAATTATGTTAAGCATGCGGGAAATATTAAAACGGTTTTTAGTAAATCGAGTCAAAGGCCAAACAAGCCCCATTGCTGTCCGTGAGGCCCAAAACAGGCCCATGTGGGTCCGGCCCATTTCACAGCCCGTGGGTCCCACCTTGGGACTTGTGACGGTTTTTGAGTTATCGTCATTTTTATCGTGTTTTGTAATATTTAGCAAGTGGGAAATATTAATAAGTAACAATATTTAATTAAAAAGGTTTTTCATAAAATTATTATTTCTCACATGTTAGAAATTATAAGACGAGATCGTAGTTTAATTGGTTATCATTTAAGTCAAGCGGGTTTTTGGGTATAATATGATAATTCACATGTTAGAAGTAGTAATAAAATAACATGTAATGAATATGTTGATTTTATGTCTATGTGATAAAGACTCTGCTTCTAGCCGGTTTGATCCAACGGGTTTGGTCAAACTAAGATCTAGTCAGCCCCGATTTGACTGATGACCCGTCGCGGGACTCGGGTCGGGGATTTGTCTTCAAGTAAGGTTTTATTTGATTATTGAATTAGCCTTAGTAGATATGAGGCGATATGATATTTGAATATGATTTAATTGCAAATAGTCACATGATAGGATGTTTTCCGTGACTGTTTAATTATATGGTTGGTGTCGTGTTGACTAAGTGCCCATAGAGAATTATGAGAATATGGCGTCTTGACCATTCTAATTCTAAATTAGTAGCTTGGACCATGACATTGATAGGCCCGTACTATCTTTAACGAGTATATAGTTCACTGCTTGATAGCTTTTGTGTCCCGGCTTGGTGGGTT
This sequence comes from Heliosperma pusillum, assembly GCA_022085475.1. Lineage (NCBI taxonomy): Eukaryota > Viridiplantae > Streptophyta > Magnoliopsida > Caryophyllales > Caryophyllaceae > Heliosperma > Heliosperma pusillum. The sequence continues at coordinate 34,001 of JAIUZE010018848.1, forward strand.
TATATCCAAGTCGGGGCATGGCATCCTAAGAGTTCCGCTTTGGGAAGGGAGCCAGCTTAATTACTAGCCATCTCTGCTTAGGGGGTCGCCTAGTAGAGTTTCTCATAGACGGTTATGTCATGGGACGGGGAACGGAATAGCTGTTGTCGCTAGGTCTGATCAGTCTAGGGCTAGGATATGTTTTCCTACCTTGTGGTATAGCCTCGAGTTACAGAAGTAGTATATCGCCGTCCTAAGAACTTATGCCTGTTTATAGAAGTATCAGTCTTTCATGTTTGTATGATTCTATGAGTTCTAGAAGGTGAGATGCAAGCCGGCTAGGAGTGATAGAGTTTGGATTAACGGTTGTTAACTGATTCACATGATTACGTGTTGATTAGGGTTTGAGTGTATCAGGGCCATGTTACTTGGTAACCGCTGAGCCAGCATACCAGCTTCCCTACCCCGAGTTATATTTTATTATCGAATTCACATGATAGCTTTCATATGATAGGTTATATGTTAGTTAACTGTTTCATAACATGAAAACCATATCATATATGTTAAGGTTTTGTATTTTCTATATACATTGCTTTTATGTTTTTCATGTTTCATTAAACTTGACATTTCGTGGCTGGGAGAACTCGGAGTTACTCCCCACTGACTGTGGCTTCCGTGTTTATATTTAATGCGGTCGAACAGGTGGTGATGCATATTTTGGGGTACATGACGAGCTAGCGAGTGAAGTATTTTACCTTGGACCTATATTCGGTTCATAGTTTGTATATTATTATATACACTTTTATTTCCGTATTTATACGGGAGATATGTCTCCCGTCTTGTATATTTCTTTTGTAGAATTTTATTCCGTATTGTAACGAACCTTTTATTATGTAATGACACCTTCGTATTGTATTCGTATCTTTTATGTATTTAAAATATTTTTTTTCTTTCCGCAAATTTGAGGGTGTCACAGTTGGTATCAGAGCTATTTTGCTCCTGACGCACGTTTGTGTACCCTTGTATAAATAACTTGACCTTAATAAATAATAAACTTGTGAGATAGAAGGGTAAGATGGGTAGATTAGGATTTATGTTGTAGTCTCTTTGTTCTTGCTAAATGATAAGTACTAATCTGTGTTTTCGTTTTGCAAGATGCCTCCGAGGATTGACAACACTATTTTAGCAGCTCTTACCGTAATTATCCAAAACCAGCAAAATCTGCAAAACCAGCAAGCTAATCCGATTCCTACTCCTGTTCCTGATCGTGAGAGACACGGGAGTTATACGTGGGTCGCTTCTCAGCTATCGAGGAGCCAAGCCAAAACCTATGATGGCGAAGTTGATCCCGTTAAACTTTCGGTGTGGTTACGAGATATGGAGAAGAGTTTTTCTCTTTACGATGTCCTTGAAGAGGACAAGGTCCGTCTAGCTTCTCACTTCTTAGAGAAGGAAGCGGATCAGTGGTGGACTCTTTCGGGTCCTACCGCGAAGTTGGAGCCTAATTTCGGGTGGACTCGTTTCCGTGAGCTCTTGGAAGCGGGGTTTTAATCCTCGAT
>JAIUZE010018849.1:0-24333 GCA_022085475.1 Heliosperma pusillum
TCGACATGCGATAAAGCGTTTCGCATCCAAGACTCGGTCAATCAATAGACGCCGAGTACCCCAAATTCGGTAGATCAATTCACGAAAGAGGCGGAAAAGAGCACAACCCTCATAACAAGCGGTACGCTACATGCAAATAACACCACCTCGCAAGTACACAACATTTGACGGCCGGGTCGATCAACGCAATGCGTTCGCCTCCCAACAACGTCGTCGTATGCCCACTAACACATGCAATTAAGCAGTAGGATACCTCCCCGTTCCGACATTCCAGCCTTACGAACGTGGAGGTAGCCAAGGGAATGAGAGTACAAAGCACAAGACAAAATAGTGCTCAAACCGTATCATTTGGAAAACCGACTCAAAGTGGGACATAACAAAAACCGTCACAAAACATGTGATACAAGCGAATAAAATATCATACATTCAAAACATGAATATTATAAGTCACTACGTAAAATTATACGATAAACGAATCATGCGAACTATTATAAATTACGAGTTTTAGGAATCATAGGAAAAATACACAGCCGTAGTGCCGGCCGGTCAGTGGACCGGCGGCCGGTACCCCGGCTCGCGCAACAAGTCAAAATCCAAAAATCACCAAAACAGGGCATCGTGTTCGAGGCCGGTCGATGGACCGGCGGCCGGGCACCCGGCCAGGACCACCCTTATACAAAAATCCAAAGTTCTTACTGATGTGTTCCCAGCCGGTGGGCATACCGGCGGCCGGTCACCCGGCTGGGAGCACCTCTTCACCCGTGAGCAACATACATCATTCCTATCATTTCCAATTCTCATAATTCAATTCTAATAACTATCAACAATCAATATTCATCATCAACAATCATCAATTAACAACATTCATTATTCATAACATGATTCCTAAGCTTACTAATCGTATCCTAATACAATTTCTAGCATATAAAGCATGTAAAACACGTAAATGATACCGAGTAACCCTTCACCGTTACCTTTAAGCGTCTTCACTACTCGTCAAGCTCCTCTTCAATTAGGAAATAGCCTTTGTCGGGAACTTGGAGGTCACCAACTACAGATAGATCATAAAAGATGAATTTACTTCACCTTGAGAAAGACGGAAAGTTTGAAAAGCGAGAAAGACGATACTTTTATTATCAATACGGATAGAGGAAGGTAAGAGGGGAAGAATGAGACGAACTTACGTGAATTTACGTGAGAGACGATTGAGATATGATGAATCTAAGAATGGATCAAAGAGGGAGGCAATGGTTTTGATCTTTTCTTAAGGAAGAAGTAAGGTTGAATTGTGTTGTGTGAATGAGAAATAGGTTAAGGGAGTATGAGGTGTGTAATGAAAAAGTCAACAAAAGTCAAACTCGCCTTAAGACGGGATTCTCATTGAATCTCGCGGAAACTCCAAATACGAACTCGGAAATTCTAAATTCGACTCGAAACATTAAATTCTAAATTAAAACTTAAATTTGCTGAAAAGTATCCGTAAAATATTTTCACTATAAAAATAGGGTACATTTGCGGGTGTAACACCCCACATCTCATGTCATTTGCTTGTATATGAATTTTGATTTCTTATTGCCTGCACGCATTGGGTTTGTGGTCGGTATTACGTGTTTTGAGAATATTTGCATCTCCCTTTTCCTCATTTTACCCTATTAACTCCACATAAAGCCATATCTGCCTGTTGCCCTTAACTACATCCTAAATTAAGCCTACCTTTGCTGAGCTAGTTTAGTAGTCGAGGTATTTTTTGTCATTGCGTCAGTTTTGGCTCGTTTTCATTGATTGGAGTGGGTATTTGCGAGAAAAAGAAGAGAAGTGTTGATAGTGTCTTGATCGAGTATTTTGTTTAGCTCGATCGAGCAGATTGTGTCAGTTGTTGCCTCGATCGAGTGATTCATTCAGCTCGATCGAGTAGTTTTACTCAGTCAGCCAAGAAAAAGAAAAGAAAAAGAAAGAAAATGAAAATGAAAAAATATATTGTGGAAAAATGATTGGCTGAAGTTATTGTTTTCTACACCTCCTATGCGTGCCATTATTTGTCGAGGTGTTTTAAGGGAGTTGTGTTGTTTATGCCTATATTGGTTAAGGCATCGAGCTTAATTTTGATAGTTGGAAGAATGGAACGAGTTCTACTGCGGTCTTGTTAGGAACTAGCTTGGCTATTTACCCTCACATTTCCATTAATTGTTTTGCCCCTTCTTACCAATTAGCCTCACATATCCAGATTTTTGCAAATGTTCGGCACGTGATTGTCTTTGAACGGTGGTTATGCGTGTGTACGGTGCTTGAATCATCTTTCATGTTAGTTAGCAATGCATGTTGTGTCGGTCGTAGTCTAGGTGAGTGGCTATATTTTCTTCTCTCTTTCATATACAAATTTACTTACCGTTTGCTTGTTGAGAGAAGAGTGACCCGTGAGAGTCCGAATTTGGTTGAGTCTTGCAAGGTCGAAAATCTAATTTATTTCCAAGATTGTACAAATTCGTTCACTTTCGTATTAAGCTTTGTAGCGATTGAATGAGTGCATTAAACTGTTTAATATTGACTTGTAGCTAGCTCTGAGTCTTTCTCCATTCCTTTAGGTTTATTTTGTTCCATATAGCTGCATTTAGTTTGCTTGAGGACAAGCAAAGGTTTGGTTTGGGGAAGTTTGATGCGTGTATTTTATATAGACTTTTTAGTCCATTTGTGCACGCATTTCTATGTCATTTAGGTAATATTATATCACCATATGCCCCTATTTGGCTACTTTGTACTTTCATTACCATTTTGTAGGTACAAGCTGCATAGTAGCAGAAACCGAGCCAAAGCAGTCCACTTTGCATGCATTTAGGAGAATGGAAGGATCGGGACAGGAGCTATTGCATTGGGAAGCGTGAAACCATTCATCATCAAGCCCAAAGTCATGACCCTTACTATGTACTATGCCAGAAGACCTCGATCGAGTGTGCATTTGGTCGATCGAGGTGAGTTGGAGCCAGAAGCACTCGATCGAGCTACATCTTTTTCTCGATCGAGTAGATGTTGTTTACCAGTTGTTCGATCGAGTAGATCAATTGCTCGATCGACTGATTTCCATGAATAAAAGCCTCGATCGAGTGGTTATTTCCCTCGATCGAGTAGATCCTATCACGGGCTTTAAGTCCATTAGGTTAATTATGTTTAGAGTCCTGTTATACACTATATATGACTCTTATTTACGTCATTAGTTATCCAGCAATTATTATTCAGTTTTAATTCAGTAATTAGCAGACATAGACTTGTAGTGCAATTTCATCATGAACAAGGCTCCAATCCGACTCAACTATATGCAAAAATAAACGTGATATTTTTGATTTTTTCAAAAAATTTCTAACTAACATGAATTGTAAACGTGAATGCAATACAAATGCAAATGCAGACGCAAAAGGATGTAAAACACTTCCCCAAACCAAAACAGACAATGTCCTCATTGGCTAAAGCACAACAGCATAAACGGGAAAGGAAAAAAAACAACCTAATACATGTTCCTAAAGAATGAAATATATATGAAGAATGGAAAAACAAAAGGAACAGAAACAACTCACAAGACAAGAGCTTCCCCAAACCAGCATCAAACTGGGGGTCGATCGAGTAGAAAATCTACTCGATCGAGCACATCTTCAGGTGAAACCGCTCGATCGAGTAACTCTGCTTTGCTTGATCGAGCACTTTCGCAATTGCACAGCTTTCGGTTTTGAGCAATTGTTTTCCGCTTCTTCTCCTGCAAAACCGATGCCAACCGATACCCAGAAAAATACCAAAAGAACGTCGAGCAGGAAAAATAAGTTGTCTATCTAAGATACGGATTATCACGTAGTAGTCTAATTGTCTAACGAAAACGCAATAAATTGTTTGTTACAAATTGCACGGGGTTGCAAACTCGGCTAATAACTAAATAGTTCCAGGACAAGGCCACCGTCAGGCCTTTGACTTGCGGAAGTACCCTCGGCTGTGGTAATTTCCACCTTCTTCTTCCACACATACGGTCTTTGCTGGGAGTCTAGCTCCGCTTCTGAATCACTCGAACATGTATGAACTTCTTTCATCTTCGCTGGTACGGTAATCTCAACAGTCGAAGACGGAATCAGGAGTACTCAAGTCTTCCTCCTGAACAGTCTTATCTATCCCTCTCTACCTGCGCGTACACAACTATAGAGAGAAAGATAAGAACAGTCTTAAGGAATTAGAAATTCCTTAAGACGAGACAGAAATAAATAACAGAAAATTAAATTGCCTCCCCGGCAACGGCGCCAAAATTTGATGTGGTCGTTATACACCAAAAATAAAACCTAAGTCTACTAACTAAGAAGATAGCGGAAGTAGGGTCGATCTCCACAGGGAGGAAACTAATTGACTGAAATCTAAATCTGCAAGTAACAAACTGGGGGTTTTGAAAATTGGTTTTAACTAAACTAAATAAGATTAAAGGAAAGAGAAATAAAGGAAGAAATAATATGAAATAAATCAGATAAAGAGAGAATATGCCAGGATTCGGTCTACTGCAGTATCGGCATCTATGGGTCAACTAAGTCAGTCAATCTATCAATGAGAAGGGCAATGGTTTTCTCCTCTCGGTCTCAAACCACCCTAGGGATTTTCCTAATTAACTCTCGTCCTCTTAGGAGTCACCTATCAATTCTAAGCAAGCCTTCCCTTCCAATCTCTCGATCCAGGTCGGGGTTAACTACCTAGCCTAGTCTCCTGCGTGCACTCATTCGACTAAACCTCAATTAAATTGCATAGATCGATTCTCATGTTCAAGACAAACTAAAATAATCTATCCTTACATGCCTCTACTACAGTTTCCCTCATCCCAACATACAAGAGAATTAGCTACTCATGTTATTAACTATGCTAACAAAGACGATTGAATATATGACGATAGACATAATAAAATCGTGGTTAAAAAGCATGAATAATAACAAAGCAGTAATTAAGAGAAGTAAAACAATAATTGAGACTAAAATAAGGATTAAGAATAAAGAGAGAAAAGTAGTTTACAATCTTAGCAAATCTGGCGTAAAGAACAAATCCTACGTCGATAAACCCGAATGCAAACCAAAGATAAAGTTCAGAAATTAATGGAAGATTAATGCTAATGATTCCGAACCCTAATGGTTCTGAGTCCTAATGACTCCGAATATACTAATGACGACAATTAAGAGTCTTAAATAGGCATAACACGACTCTAACCCTAATTAAGCTATGGACTTAAGGCCCATGATATATAGATTCTACTCGATCGAGGGAAATAACCACTTGATTGAGGACTTTATTGGAGGAAATCACTCGATCGAGTAACAATTCTACTCGATCGAGCAACTTTTCAGCAGCTACTTACTCGATCGTGCACAGGACAGCTCGATCGAGCAACTTTTCTCTTCAACTCTCCTCGATCGACCAAATATATAATTGATCGAGGTCTTTTGGCTTGGCACATAGTGTGAGTCATGACTTGGGCTTGATTATGAACGGTTTCGCGCTTTCCCATGCAAGAGCTCCTGTCTCATTCCTTCCATTCTCCTAAATGCATGCAAAGTGGACTGCTTTGGCTCGGTTTCCGCTACTATGCAACTTGTACCTACAAAATGGTAACGAAAGTACAAAGTAGCCAAATATGGGCATATAGTGATATAATATCAGCTAAATGATATAGAAATGCGTGCAATAATTGGACTAGAAAGTCTATATAAAATACACGCATCAGTAATCCTAATTCACAACTAACTAATAGTTAGCGATAAGCAAGGTATCGAATCCACAAGGAGGCGGTAGTATTCTAATCTGTTAAACTAGGTTTGTCTCTATTGTAACAGTTTCAGGATTTTTGATTGTGTTTCTAAACTAAGAGCAAGCAATAGTAATAAAAGGTTTGAAAACAATAAGATTTAAAAGTCTAGGGTCTCAGGTTCACTAGGGTTATTGTTCAGGGGTAAGGATGTAGTCAACTATAATGCAATACAGTTATCTAAGGTCACAAGATTGGTCGATTCAATTATGCCCTTTATATATACAATGTAACATGTGATCGCTATCATTAAACGAGTTCTATTCAATTATCGATGCCTATCTTAGTCTTAACCCGGTCGGTGTCAATCCTAATTTGCGAGACTAGTTAATTAATCCTGGCCAGTAATCAAACAACTAGAATTAAAACGATAATCAAACGATAACCATGCAATTGCAATTCAATTAATTAGTCTACCTCTTATAACAATCCTAGATCCCCTTTCAACCCTATAAAGAAATTTAGCTACTCATAACGATATTAACAACAACGGTAATAAATAAAGTAAACATGATTAAAAAGAATGAAAGGATTAACAAAGAATAATTAAATAACTAGAAGGTAACTAATTAAATAACAAAGGAAGATTAAAGAATACCGATTACAAGTTCGAACTAAAGACAATAGTGTTGATGAATCAATCTAGTAGCAAAGCAAACAAAACCCTAGTTTCTAATATTAAAGCATACCAAATTATGAAAGACGAGTTTTCCTTTTATAATAATCTAATTAACTAGGTTAAACTAATTTAGGAAATCCGAAAGATGTCAAACACTGGGTTGCTCGATCGAGCAAAGGTATGTTGCTTGATCGAGCATCCTTCAGCCCGACTCGATCGAGCAGAGTGATGTTGCTCGATCGAGCATCCTTTAGATGGCTCGTTTCTTCGTTTTTCTTCATTTCTTCTCCATTGCTCTCGATTCCCATGCCTAACTGATAAGTGAATATTTGTATGGTTTTAACCCCCAATTTAGCTCGGTTTTGTATATCATTTGTGCTTTGTTAAGCCACTTTATGAGCTAATATCGTCTTCTAAGTGAATTCCTATGTTCTAACCTGTTTTGTAGGGAAAGTGACGTTTCTACGCCCTTTTTCTATATTCCCGAGCATTTGCCTAGAACCCGACGATTTGAAAAAGCAACCTTGCCCAAGTGAAAGGCATTTCAAGAAGGTTCACTAATTCGAAAGAGAGAAGAAGCAAGGACGGCTTCGTAGTTATCGGAAGATCAATCAATTGGGCGGAAGAATTCATCGCTTTACATCATACCCTATCAACAAACCCGATTGTAGAGTTAAGGGGGATGTTGGAAGTCAAGTCAAAGCAAAGGAAGATGAAGCGTTAGTCAAGAGCTTCCAGAAGACCACTTACCCGATCGGGTAAGTGTGTACCCGATCGGGGATGTGTGCTGCTCCAAGCATTGCGGCTCCTTCTTCCTTATTTTGTCCTATGTGTTTAATGCCCGACCTCTTCTCCTCGAAACCCTAATGCTATAAATAGATGCTCTAGCCCCTCATATCAAATCATCCCTTCACATAACATCTCTTCTCTTCTTACATTTCTCTTTAGTTTAGTTCTTCTTCTTTCTTAGTTTAGTTTAGTTTTAGTTTTCTCTAGTTTAGTTTAGTCTAGTTCTAAGTTTTCTTCAATTGTAGTTGTTCTAGTTGTAATTGGAATTCAAGTTTCCGGGTTTGCATTTCCTATTCAAGTTCTTATTCCATTTCAATCTTTGCTCATCCTTTTTCGGTAATCTTTATTCTCGTCTTTACATTATAGTTTCATTTTCTTTTAGTATTTCCTTTATCATGTTTATTATTCTTTGTTTTATAATCTTAGTTTCCTTTTCATTGTTAATCATGCATAAGTAGTCACCCTTCTAGGGTGTAGGATAACCATGTTAGATTAATTAAAAGATGATAATTGGATAAAAGAAATTGTGCCTTTAAAACGTTGTGTCTATGCATGTTTGGATTGTAACGATAGTTATCGATTTTTGGCCAAAATCATTTGACTAGTATGGAATTCTTTTCCAAGGTAGACATACGAGAATTGAATAGACAAAGCATGACATGGTAGATTAAGACCTAGTAAATCGCATAAAAAGCCTGCTAGACCATCTGATCTATGATTGTAATGAACACATCATTCTTACGAACTCACAATGAATTATTTGCATATCCTAAATCCAATTTCATCAATATGTTAATCTACATGTGTGAACCTACTTCCCTAGATTCTTTTTATTGCATTGTTATTATTTAGTAATTAGTGACAACATTTGCCAATCGTCCAAGGTAGAATTCTAACCACAACTATTCGCAAGTATCTCCCGTCTCCCCGAGATCGACCCCTTACTTCCCTAACTGCATTTATCTGTTGTTAGCCTAGTCTGGGTTATTTATGTTTGATTAGGGTACGCGACGACCCTGTCACTAACCTTCGACGGTCCGACTCCGCCATGCTCCATACTAACTCAAAAAGCTCCAAATGCATCCAACCTGCATTAAAACATAATAGAAGCGGCAGAATCAATATTCTAGCTAAAAGAGCATAGAAACAAGCAAGGAAAGACGATAAATCGAGTCTTATGTGTCTAAGGGAAGCATAAAATTAGTGTATAAATAATGATCATCAATAAGAAATATACACATCTTCTCTATGGGCGGATACTTCAGTTCGGCTCCGATCCAACAAGTGTGCGACTCAAATAATATAGAACTTTTTCTTTAGCACACAGATATGTGCAGAGTGATAGGCTTTCCTGCAATTGGCACCTAAAATCGGAGGATTTGACAAATATTTCTTAATGCTTTGGAATGCCTTTTTTACAGGTCTTGCCCCATTCAAAGGGCACACCTTTTTTCATAAAATGACTGAACGGATAACATCGTCCTGCCAAGTTGGAGATAAATCGGCGTTTGTAAGCTAAACTGGATTCGATGATCTTTAAGCTTGGACAGCTCAGGCATGTCTTGTATCTCCTTAATTTTGGTTTGATCTATCTCGAGTCATCGATGACGCATGATGAAGCCTGAAAACTTGTCAGAGCTAACATCAATGGTACACTTTAAAGGATTTATCTTGAGCTTGCATTTTTTAGTCTCTCAAAAACCGTTCGAAGATCTTTCACATGGTCGACTGTTCTTTTTTATTTGATGACTACATCATCCACGTAGCATTCAACAATTTCATGCGTCATATCATCGAAAATGTTCTGCATATCCCGCCGACACGTAGCTCCCGCGTTCTTCAACCAAAAAGGCATTACTCTATAGCAAAATATGCCCTTAGGTGTTCGAAATGCAGTGGTATCCAGTGGTGCAATCCATGAAAGACAATTCTTCATGTCCAGTAGTGGCATAAATCATGATCACCATGAAAAGCAATGGAAAATCATATTTTGGACATACATCGTTCAAATCTCGAAATTCAACAGAATTACGAATTTGCCCTTTTTTCTTTCTCACTGGAAAAAATTTAGCAATCCTCGTCGGATAATTGACCTCTCGAATGAAGCTTGCGTCGATAAAAAAATATTTACCTTCGTTTCAATTTCAGGATACATCTCTGATCAAAATTGCCTTCATAGTTGATCAAACTGAAATCGTTGGGATTAGACCGGGCATTTATTGATAGCTCTAAGCGAACATATCTTTATATTCTTATAGAAGCTTGGCATAGTTCATTTGCTCTTGATAGGTCAGAAGGGCTCTTAGATAGACGGGTTGATGCTCCTCACTTGTGCCTAGGTTGACTTATTGTAAGTCATCAACCATTGCCTGAACCCCGTCTTCAAGAGTTTTTGGAGTTTTACCGAGCTCTATTTGATCATGTGAATCTGGGTACTCTTGAGCCGGGACATGGTTCGACAAGACAAAATCGCGAGTTATTTTCCTTTGACTCTTCTCCTCTCGCTGGTTCGTGAAGACGATAGTGTGTTCTCTTGCTTTTAGTGATTTATCCATAATTAGTTCACTTCATGATGACATCTCATTCATGAAGGAATGGCACTATGAATGTCTTTAGTGAGGTCGATTGTAGCTTCCGTCTTATAGGAATTTTTTTTCTTTCTTCAACGCCTTTTTTGCACCTTCGAGGTACCAATGCGATTGAAGACTGATTTTTTCACCTCTTTTCCTTCAGCACGAGTGAGCGGCGTGCTTGGCGTTTGCCATTGTGAACAAGATGTTAATTTCACCTGGATGATCTCTTCCCTTTATCCCAACATGTTAAACACTGAAGTCCGAGTCGTAGAAGTTGGTTGTCCCAGTCTGTCAAAAGCATACCATTGTGGTACCATTTATGTGTTCTCGGCTTCAATTTCTGCGAGATCTGCCAGAATATATTGTGATAAAGCTTGTTGAGCCTAACGTTGTGTAAAATTGGAACCAACTCAGGAGGCGAAAAACCAACAACAACCTTTATGACGTCAATTTTGTTTCCTTGTTGATGTAAATTCTTTTGTGTTTGAGTCAAACCATATGGGGTGACTTCGATCACTTGCCCTTATTGAGTTGAATTTTCAAAATCATACCCGGACTTCGACATGAGCTTGTAAGCGTTTGGATCGAATCGTCCCTTTGTCGACCCTTCGGCAAGTGTTTGATCCTCTTTCATCGATGTTGTCGTGAAACCGGGTAATGGGTTGTTTACTTCTTACAAAGAGATTTGTTCTTGCAACCGGAATGATAACATTTTTTTTCAAAGTTTGCAGATTGTCTTCATCCATTGTTCTATATACTTGACGTAGATGCTTCATCTTGAGACATATACTCTGCGAAATAAGCCTCTCCATCTCTACGCTTTGATTTTGGAATGTACCTAAGGGTTGGTGTTGCTTTCTGCATGATTGTAGCAATTTTATTCGTCAAAGAATTCACATTTGTTTGGTTGGTATTTATGAAGATGCTTTCATGATGCTCCACCGACATCGACTTCTTTGAGGCTAAAACTTTAACATCATCCATATTTTTTAGAACTTTGGTCCCTGTTGAAATGATCGTTGACGGTAACATCTCACTTGTCATGTCGTTCTCTTCATAGAATCGAGCATCAACAAAGTAAAATTCCACTTTAGAAAAGGGCTCTATATCGCCATTTATTTTCTTTTTGCCGTCTCTATAGTATTTCAAGCACTGATGTAGAGTTGACGCTACAACACCATTTTCATGAAGCCAATGTTGACCAAGCATCAAATTGTATGACGTTGTGGCATCAATTACTTAGAAGGTGTGGTGGATGATATATCTCCCACTATGAGTTCAACACGAATCATGCCAATTTCTTTTTATCCACCAATATTGAAGCCTTAGATCATCAAACGACTTTTTGCGAGCTCATTGACGGAAATACCGAGGTCTTCCATAGTATCTTTTACCATTATGTCGACTGCTGAACCTCTGTCCACCAAGATGCGGCCCTTATTTTTTTCGCGAATGAATCCTGATGCAAAGAAAAGGCGATTCGGTAGCTTTAATCCCAGTAGCAAATCTTCATCAATAAAAGACAGAGCGTCAGTGTAAGCAACACATTTTTTTGATTGATTTTCAAACACTCGGCAGCTTTAATTTAATCTGTATACGCTCGTGGTTGAAGAAACGTCAAAGACAATTGTTGACGCTTTTTTTCAGGCAAGTTAAATATTTTTTGCCATCCCATACGTGCAGACAATGCTTCTATAATTGCATCAATCTTTGCACCTTTGATTCAATTTGAGGGCGATTCTTTAGTCCTGTCATCCTCACTGCGATTTTCCTCGACAAAAGTAAAAGATAAAGTGTTCACCAAAATGTTATCGAGGTCTGACTTGGGAAAATATTCCCCAAACGCCGCAGCTTAACGTAACTTTGACTTGACTTTCTTAGGGGATGTCACATCCGGCGCAGACTTAACAGCGGCTCCTTTGTCTTTCTTGTATGAAGATCTTTTTATTCTCGGATTGATCGATCTTTGATGTTGGGGTACTGACACTTACCATATTTCTTCTTTCCCCGGCACCTAGTCACAAGGGTCAGAACCCTTCGTCGTCATCCCGTTGATCTAGAGCGTCAGAAGTTGGCGGCATAATCGATTTAGATTCTTCGAGCATGGCGACAAACATTGCCTCAAGAGTTCCAAATTTAATCATCCTTACAAATTCTTTATTTTCAAAATGAGGGTGTGGCTAAACAATTTCGACATTCACATGTTCTACCATGGAATTGGATTCAGCAGCATCCTCTAGATCCAATGGAATCTTCCCATCTTCGACCAACTGCATTATTTTCTCTCCGAGGGTTATGCATTTCTCCAATGGATGACTCACAACCCTACTATATCGGCAATACTTTGGATTGGTTGTACGCCCGGCTTGATTTGGTCGTTTAGACTCTGGAAGCACAATTACCTTCATCTTCAATACATTGTCTAACATCCCCGCTAGATCGGAATCTAAAAAAGGATACGTCTTTTTCCCGAGCTCTTTTAAAGTGGGTCATGACTTTTGCAAATTTTTTCAGTACGTCGTTACCTTCTTGTCTGTTTTAGGTCGCGCCGAGATTTTCACTTGATTGGAAGTAGAAACCGCCATGACCTCCTTTGAAGTACCCTTAGACGCGTTGTCGGCTTTCTTGAATTTTGTTCTCTCCTAGTTTGGTTCCGAATGAGTGAAAAGTCGTCCTTTATAGCTAGCGATTGTAATCTCCATATTATGGGCTCGAGTGGCTAACTCTTGCAAAGTTCTCGACTTGATCCCTTGAAGGATTTAGACGAGATCCAGATTCATTCCTTGGATGCACATTTCAACGGTAGAAGTCTCCGACAAACGGTCTTTGCAGTTGAGGCTTAATGCACGCCACCTATTGATGTAGTCGATGACATGCTCTTCCTTCCAATTCTTCGTGTTAGTGAGTTTCGTCATGCTAACAATACGCTTGATATTGTAGAAGCGATTGATTAACTCTTTCTCCATCTGGTCACAAATGTCGATTGATTTGACGGTTAAAAATTTATACCAATCAAAACCAATCCCTTCAAAGATCAGAAAAACTTCTTGACAAGGAGATCCTCTTTAGAACCTATATTGTTACAAGTAACAATTAAATGGGCAATATGATGCTTTTGATTGTCTTTTCCGTCAAACTGCTGAAACTTCGGTGGTTGGTAACTGATAGGCATCCTCACGCAATCAATTTTCTTACTGTATGTGATGAGTCATAATTATATACATGTTTATGCCTCCTCTTAGTCACTTTTTTGACGGTTTATGCTTAATTATATGATTAGATATCGTTATATGTTAAAATGTCGATATTCCCACTTTTGTGTGCTATTGTGTAGATTCGGTGCAATTCGGATGCATTGGATCCTTTGCAAGGCGAAATGGACTCGAAATTTGAATAAGTTGTGATTGACATGGAGACCGAGAAAGAAACAAGAAGGAATGTCAAAGAAATTAGTTGGAAAGACCAAACAAATGTGAAATGAGAAGAAAGAATGGTTGCTTTCACAAGAGTCTACTTCAAACATGAATATCTTGAGTTCTACAACTCTTATCAAGACTATTCACATAGCAAAAGAAATCACTTTCTCTTAGCTTTGCAATTATAAGTCACACATCGAATTTCGATAAGTAACGAAGAAATGGCAGCTGTTTGAAACTAACTGCGCGGAGCTGAGAACCCGACTCGATCGAGCAGATTCACTTTGCTCGACCGAGCAACCCAGTAACTAACTAGTTACGAGTTTCCTAAATTCGGTTTTACTTAATTACTGTTTTAGTATAAACACAAAACTCTTAA
This sequence comes from Heliosperma pusillum, assembly GCA_022085475.1. Classification (NCBI taxonomy): domain Eukaryota; kingdom Viridiplantae; phylum Streptophyta; class Magnoliopsida; order Caryophyllales; family Caryophyllaceae; genus Heliosperma; species Heliosperma pusillum. The sequence goes on from JAIUZE010018849.1 coordinate 13,586, forward strand.
AATTAGTTTGTTACTCATATTATTCAAGATCTGTAATTTTATTTCTTTAGTTCATCAATCATTTGAATTCGTTATTTGTACTCTTCTAATCTTGTTATCATTATTCCAAGTTCTTGTTTATCAATTGCTTTGTTAATCATCTTCTTTATATTATTAATTATGTTTGCCTTTAATTATATTTATTGGTTTTAGTTTAATTACTATGAGGAAACTAATCCTTTAATTTAGGGTTAAAGGGATCTACGATCTTAGAAGGGGGATTACTTGATTAATTGTTAGTTAAATCATATAGTTGTCTTTTGATTTTTGTTTTAATTCTAGTAGATTGATTTTGGCCAGAATTAATTAACTAGTATCGCATATTAGGATTTTCACCGACCGGATTAAGACTAATATAGGCTGCGCAATCGAATAGAATATGTTTAATGATAGGGAACGCATGTTTGACTTAGATTTAATTAAAGGGCATAATTTAATCGACTGATCTTATGACCTTAGGCAATTAGATTGACCTTTTAATTGATTAAATTCCTTCTTCGGATAACATTCTAGTAAACCCGATCCCTGGACTCTTTTAATCTTTTTGAATTCGCCTTTTATTATTGCAATTAGTTTAGAAACAAATCAAACTTTCAAGAAATTGTTACCTTAAGACGTACTTAGTTATTAACAAACTAGATTATTACCGTCTCCATGTGAATTCGATACCCTACTTACCGCTGACTATTAGTTAGCATTGTGTTAGGTTTACTTTGATTAAGGGGACACGACTTTACCCTTATCAGTATGGCTTAATGTAACGATGATTTCCGCCTGGCTGAAAATCTACACCAAACTGATTTATGAAGGCCATTGAATTCATCTCTTGGATTATTTCGGCAGTAACCGTGTTACTTGGCTTCTCACTATCGTCAGCGATGTTGCTACCATGGTCACTTTTGCCACTTGCATATGACAACTCGGGTCGCTTCTCCAACGTTTTTGTCAAAGCGGCGATTTATGTGGTTTTTTTTCTTATTATCCTTCTTGAGTTCGTCAAGAAGGGCTTTCATTTTGTTGAGTTGTTCTTCCATATTGTCGCTCTTAATGACCATGACAGATTGACAGGTGCCACCATGGAATATGATCGCTGGCTTGACATCTCTTCATTACTCATTTGCGGTGACGATGGAGACAAACCAGTGTTATTGTGGCTATCCTCCACAGTTAATGGCCCGAACAATGAGCTATTGTGAACAGTCATATTCTCAAAAGCGCCGGACACCATCCCCCGAAATGTGACGCGACAAAGTAAGGGTTGTCGACTTGAATGTGAGGAAATTACCAAACATAGGATAATCAAATGGCCTAAAGTCGTCGGCACCATATGATTCCTTGGAAGCATTGACAGTGACATTGTATTTGCGGAGCCTCATAGGCACTGATGCAGAATAAAGTCAAGCTGCAGCGGTACGGATGAGGATGAATCTTGTACCGCTCCTTGTGCAAACACCGATGGGAGATCTGTCATGAGATGCGCCAAGACGGAGTGACCTTTCGTCGTTAGATCTGGATGCCATTCCAATCCCTTCGACATGGTGGAGATTGTCCTAGAGGCCATTAAATCGAATGTTGCGAACTTGATTATGCGGAAAACGAGATGAGTAGTAGAGATGTCCCACCGAGCGTGCCAAATTAGTAGCAACAGATTTGTGTTAACAAGTAGATAGAAACGCAAATAAAATGCAAGAAACAATTTCTATTAATTAAATGATTTCGGGTACAATATTCTTCTTATTCTACTTATTCGATCTCCACGCTTTGGATGATTAGGAGTGTTGACAGGGTTGTCACGTACCCAAATCAAAGATAATAACCCTAGGCTAGGCTAACAACAAATTAATGTAGCTAGGGAAGTAAGGGTCGATCACAGGAGGACGGGAGTTACTATATAAGTTGTTATGTGGTGAATTCTATCAAGGTTGGTTTGATTGATTGAGGTTTAGTTTGGTTAAGTAAGGCAAATAATAAGATGAATAACAATATAAAGAGGAATTTAGGGGATATGAGTTTCACATGTAAACTAGTATAATAATATTGTTAAGAGATGGGTAGTGAAGTCGATAAATGTTAGGCCAAATGGTACTTCCTTGTCGGGATGAGTACTATTATACCATAGAATGGGTCCTAGCGGTCTTTCGATTCTTACTAGGTCGTCCTACTATTCATGCTTTGTCTAATTCCCTTCCCGCCTTTCGTTCTAAGGAAAAGAATTTAACAAGTATAGTATATCAATCGTGGTCTTTGATCAAAAACTATCATACATTAATACAAGCATGGAATAGAAACAACATAACATTCACATGACCCATAATCTAACAATATCAAATGCTAATCTAACATGCTTCCCCTACACCCTAGATAAATAGACTACAAACTCATTATAAATATGAAACTAACTACTAAATAAGGTATTAACATAAACATGATAATAATATAGCAAGAGGGAAATTTGATCGATAAAAGAAAAACAAGAGAATAGAAATTACCCATACTAAGAAATGGAACTTGAATAAGAAAGGAAACTCTAAAGTAAACCCAAGGCAAAGCTTGAATTATTACAACAAGATGTTTATAACCAAAGTAAACTAAAACTAAAACTATACTAAACTAAGCTAAGAAGAAGAAGAAGAAGAAGAAGAAGAAGAGAAGAGAAGTTGTTGTTGTGTTTATTGGATTGTGAAGTTGTGATGGATGATTTTTTATGCTTGCAAACCCCTTCTTTAATAAGCTCTAGAAACCGCGTCAGAGGACACCCACACTTATGGCCATTAATCTCTATTTAATAAGGGTATGCGAGGCGTCTAAACGCATAGAATAAGCCAACCCCGATCGGGTTTAGGTGTCCCCGATCGGGGACGCATGATTCTAGCTCCAAAATCGACAATTTCGCTTGGTATTCTTCTTTGTATGCATCCCCAAGCTTCAAGCACGATAGGGGACGTGTATAAGCATCACTTGAGCCTTATTTACATATACTAATAAGATTTGATCATGTCTCCAAGGGATAGGGGTTGATGATAGGGGTTGGAGACAGTTATTGAGCAAGCATAGTAAAACCGTCGTAACTTGCTCAATCTTGCTCGGAATGACTTGAAACTTGTTTCCTTTCACTTAGGACTTGTAAATCTTCATTGCACACCATATTTAGCTCATGTACTCGTCAATATTAGCTTCATCTTGATCGGTATTCACCCAAATGTAATAATTTGACATAGAAACTACCCAAAATCACATCTAGCTTTCTCTTAGAAGAGATATTTTTTTAGAGAGGTTTTCATTTGTAGTGTAAGTTTTTGTGTGATTTCCTGATTAGTCTCAAAATGAGGACTAACGGCTCTATTTATAAAAGATTAGAGAGGTTCGAGTTTCTTTTTAAATGGAGTTGGTAATCTTTATTGTATTATGGACTTGGTAGTCTTTTTATTTTTGTTGTTGGACTTAGTAGCCTCCTTTTTGCCGGGTTTGGTAATATATTTGACCCGAGTCAAAAAAATATGAGTTGACCCATTTACAAAAATTGTCAAATGTATAATATACCGAGATTGAGGATTTAACGTCGACTTTATATCGATAATATATAAAGTATGTGAAGGGCCCAAGTTGTTATTCACAACACCCACAAAGATCAACTTCAACACAATCAACCCAACAAGAACAAACAATTCCCAATTCACCAAAGTAATTCAACAAGCATAAACTAACAAAGAACAGGGAAAAAAAAAACACAGGAAAGAACGCGGAAACGTAATCAACACACAAGAATTATACGTGGAAAACCCCTTCGGTGTGAAGGATAAAAACCACGGGACTTGTTAGGAGTCCACCCTTTTCTTCTTCTCTTATTATGATAAAATTGAGGGCAAAAGAAACCCAAATCAGTCTACAAAGGTTTCAAGACCCACCAATAAGTTCATACACAAGAGCCTACAAATAAGAGAGCAAAAGTGAAGAGTATCACCAAAAACGCAGAGCTCCTGTCCAGCAGCGATAACAGACGAACCAGACGTCAGAATGACGATCCCAACGGTCAGAATGTTACCAAGGGTGTCACGAACAAGCTGGCAAAGTTTCAGGACGATCCAACGGTTGAAACTCTGGAAATCGACAGTTTAGCGGAAGCTGTCCTAAGAAAACCGAGTTTGAACACTTCTCTCAAAACTCTCCTCTCTCTCTTTTGTTTTTCTGATTTTTCTGTATTGTGTACACTCATAAGATGTAACCTAATTTTATATCCAAAAGGCAGCAACAAACCCTTCTAATTTGGGCCTAACACAAACAAGTTAAATTTTTGGACTTAACACACATAAAACACAATATGTAAAAATAACATACTTGTGCACCACAAGTGGGCTGGACCCACAACAATCTCCCCCTCCAGCCCATTACGAGGAAGGAAGATTCATATAGGACACGGTCATTTGAAACTCAAACCCGCAAGCTTACTACAAACCATAAGCTTGCTTCCAGGAACACCTTTCGTCAACATATCAGCACCATTCTTGTCGGTATGAACTTTCTTGAGCTTTAATTGCATATCCTCAATCACATCTCGTATCCAATGATATCTAACGTCAATATGCTTGGTTCGAGCATGATACATGGTATTCTTGCTCAAGTCCATAGCACTCTGACTATCACAAAATACCACAAACTCACTTTGCTTCAAACCTAACTCACGAAGGAACCTTTTAAGCCATAACATCTCTTTACTAGCTTCCACGGCTGCAATATACTCTGCCTCAGTAGTGGACAATGCTACACATTTTTGTAGCTTGGATTGCCATGAAATGGCTCCCCCTGAAAAAGTAAACACGTAACCTGAGGTAGACTTTCTATTATCAAGATCACCCGCCATGTCTGCATCGGTATAGCCTTCAAGTATAGGTTTGCCACCTCCATAACATAAACTCAATTTGGAAGTACCCCGCAAGTATCTGAAGATCCACTTCACTGCTTCCCAGTGAACCTTACCCGGATTGGATAAGAATCTGCTCACTAAACCGACAGCATGTGCAATATCTGGTCTCGTACACACCATAGCATACATCAAAGAACCAACGGCAGAAGAGTAAGGAATAGATGACATACCTTCTTTCTCTTTCTCCGTTCTAGGACAAGCTTCCTTACTAAGCTTGAAATGAGTAGCTAATGGTGTACTAACAGGCTTAGCATGCTTCATATTGAACCTTTCAAGCACCCGTTCAATATACTTTTCCTGTGATAACCACAATTTTCCCGCTTTTCGATCACGAGAAATCTCCATGCCTAAAATTTGCCTTGCTGGACCCAAGTCTTTCATGTCAAATGACTTGGACAAGTCTTTCTTCAAATTTTGAATCATCTTTGCGTCTTGTCCAACTATCAACATATCGTCTACATATAAAAGAAGGATGACGAAGTTACCTTCAGGAAACTTTCTGTAATATGCACAAGGATCGGCTGAAGTTCGTTTATAATCATGGCTTGTCATAAACGAGTCAAATTTTCGGTACCATTGCCTCGGCGCCTGTTTAAGCCCATAAAGACTCTTCTTCAGCTTACAAACATACTTTTCTTTCCCTTTCTCTTCAAATCCTTCGGGTTGCTCCATATAGATTTCTTCATGCAAGTCACCATGTAAGAAAGCAGTTTTCACATCAAGCTGCTCCAACTCGAGATCAAGACTTGCAACTAAACCCAGCACAGTTCTGATAGAAGTCATCTTGACAACCGGAGAGAAGATCTCATCAAAGTCAATGCCCTTTTTCTGGTTGCATCCCTTTACCACTAATCTAGCTTTCCGCTTCACAATCTTCTCACCGTCTTTCTTATTCTTGAAAACCCATCGATTTTTCAAGACTTTCTTTCCCTTGGGAGGTTGTACAAGTTCATAAGTTTCGTTCTTTTTCAAAGAATCCATTTCCTCCTTCATAGCATCGAGCCACACATTTTTCTCATCAAGAGACAACACTTCTTGATAATTTTCCGGCTCCCCTTCATCAGTGATAAGAATGAACTCAGATGTCGGATACTTTGTTGAAGGTTTACGCACTCGAGTTCCTCTTCTAACATGTGTATCCTGAACTTGAGAGATAGGATGCTCCCCCTGCTCAAGAACCTCCTCAGCATGATTTTCTTCTTCATTATGCTCATTTTCATGGTTTTCTTCTTCATCGGATGATGACTCGTCAAAACCACCATCATTGTCAGCAACTTCCGGTACATCGCCATCAGGTTGTACCTCACCAACATCATCGGGTGTCACCGCAACATTCTCATTAGTAGGCTGATCAATAGAAATAGAAGTAGGAGAAGAAATATCATAAGTAGTATCAAAAGTCAAATCTGAAGTAGAATTGTACCTAGAGTTCAGAAGATCTCCACCCTTCTCGTGCTCAAAGAATACTACATCTCTGCTTCTCACCACCTTTTTCTTTTCCAGATCATAAAGTCTATAACCATACTCTTCATCACCATACCCGACAAAGACACACGGATTAGTCTTGGAATCAAGCTTTGATCTTTGTTCTTTAGGCACGTGCATAAATGCCTTACAACCAAAGACTTTAAGATGTGAATAGGTAGGATCACTCCCCTTCCATGCTCTCTGAGGAATGTCAAGACCAAGAGGAATTGATGGAGCTCGGTTGATCAAGTACACGACACTCTGTACAGCTTCACCCCAGAATGTCTTAGGAAGATCAGACATTCTAAGCATACATCTCACCTTCTCTACAATGGTTCTATTCATTCTTTCAGCAACTCCATTGTGTTGTGGTGTTCCGGGCTCCGTTCTCTCATGTCTAATGCCATGTTGTGAGCAATAATTCTTGAATTCATGAGAAGTATACTCACCACCATTGTCAGATCGAAGACACTTCAACTTTCTTTCGGTCTCCCTTTCTACCATGGCGTGAAACTTTTTGAAGATCTCGAATACTTGACTTTTTGTCTTCAAAATATACACCCAAGTCTTCCGAGTAGCATCATCAATAAAAGTTACAAAATATCTATTGCCACCAAGAGACTCCACTTCAATGGGACCACAAACATCGGAGTGCACCAACTCCAACTTATCTTTCTTTCTAGTAGACTTCCTAGAAAAAGAAGCCCGATGTTGCTTTCCTGCTAAACAATAGTCACAAGGGTCAAGAGAAACAGTTTTATCAACAGGAATAAGAGACTTACCTGCTAAAAGTTTTATCCCCTTGTCACTCATGTGTCCTAATCGTCTATGCCACAAGTTTGGAGAATTCTTTTCTTCAACTGCATTAACCTCATCGGAACATATACTCAAATATGTTTTATACAGAGAGCAACACAACTCACCTCTAGCAACTGTCAAAGAACCCTTGGACAATTTCCACTTACCATCTGCAAAGGTGTGTCTAAAGCCTTCTTGATCAAGGACATTGGCAGACAACAAATTCAGACGTAGATCGGGAATATGACGCACATTCTTCAATGTAAGCATGCATCCAATACTTGTCTTCACACGAATATCACCCAAACCAACTATGCTAGCTGAGCTTTGATTTCCCATTTTGACACTACCAAAATCACCAGCTTGGTAGTTCAAGAAATACTCCCTTCTTGGAACACAATGGTATGAAGCACCCGTATCTACTAACCATTCTGAATCTGAACCATCTACATGATGACACTCACTAGTAGCACAAATCAAAGTGACCTGATCATCACTTTTGGAAGCTGTTGCCGCGGTATTTTTATCATCTTCATCCTTATGTGAATCTTTCTTCTTACCTTGCTCCTTCTTCCAGCGGTAGCAATATTTTTGTATATGACCAGGCTTGTTACAATAATAACATGTCTTAGTCTCTTTCCCATCTTTAGACTTAGACCTTGATTTTGAGTTACCACGACTTTTAGGACCCCTACTCTTGCTTCTTCCTCTATTCTCTATGACAAGAGCATGTGAATTATCAACCCCCATCTCCTTCCTTCTAATCTCTTCATTAAACATGCTTTGTTTGATCACATCCAAAGAGAGCACACCATCAGGAGCAGAGTTACTGATAGTCACAACCAAGGTTTCCCAACTATCCGGCAATGAACTCAACAAAAATAAAGCCTGCAATTCATCATAAAAAACAATCTTCATAGTAGTCAGCTTGTTAATAATATCTTGAAAGTCACTAAGATGCTCGGACACCGACTTCCCACCTTTCAATTTCAAATTAACAAGTCTCTTGATTAATGAAGCTTTGTTATGAGCCGTCTTTCTTTCATAAAGACCTTCTAATTTCTTCCACAAATCATATGGGTCGGACTCTTGAGACACATGGTTAAAGATACTAATATCAACCCATTGTCGAATAGTCCCCAAAGTCTTTCTTTTCAATTTTTCCCATTCTCTACTTTCCATTTTATCCGGTTTATTAAGTTTAGCAACATTACCATCTGAATCAGTGATTGTTTCAATTGGATCAAACAAGTCCTTGCAATATAACAAGTCTTCCATCATCGGTCTCCAAATAGAATAATTGGTTGATGTCAATTTAACCATGGAACTCCCACTACTAGCCTCCATGATTAATACAAGATTAACCAAGGAGCTCTGATACCAGTTGAAGGGCCCAAGTTGTAACAACCCGAAAGTTACTCTCCCACCCGAGTTTGTTTCCGCTAGTCAAAATATTACTAACACTTTTCAAAGTAGAACTAATTTTTTAAAATGGAATTTTTGTTCCATAGTCTTGGTTTAAATTATTCCGCGTTCGTATTTGGATTTTTGAGAGATGTTCATGAAAAGACCGTTTTTAGTCATCTTTGACTTTTCTTAACTTTTAAGTCGTCTTTGACTTTTCCTTGACTTTTTAAAAGTCGTCATTGACTTTTCTTGACTTTTAAGTCGTCCTAAACTTTTCTTGACTTTTAAGTCATCTTTGACTTTTCTCGACTTTTTCAGTCAACTTTGACTTCCGTTGACTTTTCCCGACTCGCCTCATAAGTTTGAAGACCGAAATTTTATTTAAAAAAATAATATTTTTGATTTATTTTTATTTAGATTTATTAAGATTTATCATAATTTAATATAATTATTTTGAATTTATTCGGAATTTAAAGAATAACTTTTACGGTTTTAAACCGAACGTCCTTTAACTATTCCCGACTCATCGTAAATCCCGTAACAAACTCGAAACTCGACTTTGGCATGAGTCACGCGCCATGTCATCGTTTTCCACTCACTTGAGATATTTTAATTGTTTCGATTAAACTACTACAAATATCTAAGATATTTGTAGCTTTATCGATCCGTCCGTTTAAATTACGCAAATCGCTCAAAATCAGACCCGATTCCTCTCCATTTCACACGCCCCATGTCACCTATTTTTCACTCATGTTAGATCTTTTAATTAATATGATTAAACTAATAAAAATATCTAAGATATTTGTAACTTTATCGGTCTGTCAACTTAAATTCCGCAATCGCTTAAAACCAGACCCGATTTCTCTTCTTTTCTCACGTCTCTTTCTCCTCTCTTAAAGCTTGATATTTTCTTTCTTTTCATTACTCACTAACAACTTTTCATTTTCCCACAAATCAACTTAAGATCAAATTAATCGTTCTTCATCGTTCTTGAACGTTCTTCGTCGTTCTTCATCCGTTCTTCGTCGTTCTTGAGCAAAATCATCATAAAACCTTCATTTCTTAATTAAATCCGTCCTAACTTATATTTCTAGATCTCCTCTTTTTTTCGCTCTCCATCTTCTAGTACGGTTTATTTTCAATTCCGTCAAAATCGTTTTCAACATTTAATTATGGAAAATTTAGTTTAAGTTCTACTAATTGTTTTTCTTGTTATTTCTTATAGGAGAAGAGTTTGAAGACGAATTTGGGGACTCTTATATTTTGGGTGAAGACTAGTAGAAGGGTTTTCTTATTTATATATTTCTTATATTTTGGTGCTAAGTGATTTTTGGCTAGCTAAGGTAACGATTCCGTTTTACTCGACGAATTAATGTCACATAGCCTTAGTTTGTTTTTGTAGTATTTAGTTTTGGCTCATGTTATAGTATTTAAGAATTAAGTTAGTAACATAGCCTTTAATTTAATTTATTTGGATTTTGGTGCATCTTTATTTTTGGTTCATGTTTTTTATATGAATTAATGGATTTTATTAGTCATATGTTAATTCGTAGTATTTCTTTGTTTTTACTGATTTGTTTTTATGTTGTATGGAATTTTTGTGATGGTTTTGATGATTCTTGCTGATTTTATGTTGTTGTATGAATTTTATGAATGTTTTATGATTCTTTATCTTTACGATTTTTAAGTTGTAGGAAATTTTTTTATGATTATTTTTTGTGTCTTGATGATTTTTAAGTTGTAGAAATTTTATGATGATTTAGTGGTCTTGATGATTTTTTAAGTTTGTAGGAAATTTTATGATGCTTTAGTGTTCTGAAGAATTTTAATGATTTTTACTAGGTTATGATTTTTATGTTGTTTATGAAATTTTAACAAGTTTAGTGTTCTTGAAGAATTTTAATGATTTTTACTAAGTTATGATTTTTATGTTGTTTTAGTGTTCTTGACAATTTTTGATGATTTTTAATAATAATGATTTTTGTAAGGATGGATGTTAAAATGGTTGTTTGATGATTAAAACAAGTTGGAAATGATTTTGGTGGTGTTTGTTGGTGAACCGTGGGGAAGGGGCTGAACCGGGTCCAAACCAGACCGGTCCCGGCCGGTTCAGACC
>JAIUZE010018850.1:0-16278 GCA_022085475.1 Heliosperma pusillum
ATATGGTTATTTTCGTGTATTTTCAATTAATGATTGAAGGGTATTTATAGTAGTAGAATCATAGTAGATCTAAAACCCTAGTATAATATTTAATAAAGATACTTATCTTATCATAAAATAATATTTGCTTATCTTTTAGAAATATCTTTATCTCAAAATATTATTTGGTTTTATCTTATAGAAATATATTTATCTTAATATCTCAAAATATTGTTGTAAAGATATAGTAGAATCCTAGATTAGGTAAACTAGGAAAACAACCTAAGGAGGCCGAAATCCATAGCTCACGAAACCCTAGGAGGCACGCAACCCTAGGTGGCACAAACACTAGGTTTCACGAAACCCTAGGTGGCTCAAACACTAGGTGGGCTAATTAGGTTAACAACAAAGTGAGATAGAATATATTAGAAACCCTAGGTAGCATGACAACCCATAAGTTGTATTACTAACCAATAGAATCTCATAAATATATTCTCTAATAAAACTTTTGATAAATATAAAAATACTCTTCCACTTTTGAAAACATTTCAAAACATTTTATTTCCAAATTCATGCATCAATATTTTATCATCCAAAATCATAGACTAAAGCTATAATTTTGAACATAAAATCTCTCGAATGGAATAGTTAACGAATGACGACCTATACTATCTAATCTTCACAAAGATCTTCAGTATACGGATCATCTCTTCATCTTGATCACAAAGACCTTCCATCTCGAGTCTTGTGTAGTTTTATGTAGATCTTGCTTGAAGCGATTTTCTTTAAAGTTATACCTGGTTAGCTATAACTTTCATGTTCACTTCCAAAGTTATTTTTGAAGTTGTTATAACTTTGTCTCACAGACTTTATCAAAGTTATGCCTAACTTTGATCTTTCTTCTCATAATTGTTGCTAGCTATAATAAGACTAAAATACACAATTACACGCATATAATATATCGAGTAAAACATATTATTACGTAAACACATGTCATTATCAAAACTATGAAATTGGTCCAACAATACCCAAAATTCAAACAGTACATACATCGACAAGACATCCGAGCTAACACCGACAAATGCCACCATCAAAATTTTCACATCCTAACTATCACCAACCAACTCACCACACAAGTACTCCAACCTTTTTAACAACACCTATCAACACTCTTCTTTGAACAATATCGTAACACTCACCAATAATATCAAACTCAACCCCTCAACAAGACTTAGCACCTGATTCGCTATACAAAAGTTCTATTCTTTCACATAACCCAAACTGATCATCACCGAATAACTAATATCGCAACTCAACATCCATAAATATAAGAATACCTCAACACCATACTCACTGCCAATCCACTTAACTTACCAATCAACTAATATTCCCTCTAATTATTCCATAAAACACAGTCACGACAATGAGACAACCTGCTCTCCTTAAACGCTGCTACGCCATCTAACCCCATTCATCATTAACTCTTACCTATTTACTTTATTGTCATCATCTCTTCTTACCAAAAATCGCATAATACTCCAATACCGACACTGCCAATTATACGACAACCCAAACTCCATTCATTTTTCACATTACCTAGAATCCACCCAGAAATCCTCAACATGAAATGTTAGATCAATAATTTACCACGAGTACTCATAACATCCTTCTCAATTCTCGCCGCATCTCAACCACATAACACTCAACCATAATACGCTCTAACACCATATCTCCATAAGATCCTCCAAATGACAATGAACCATTTACAACCTCAAGCACACCATAACTAAATTTCTTGACCTCCTCACATCCACCAAGTCAAAACATCCAAATGCACATGCACATGCGGAAAATTAACAAAGAACATCAACAACCACGACTGATAAAGCCCCACCGATTAGGCTCTACTCTTAAACCTGCCAGACGATAGCTAACAAAATAAAATACGACCACTATACACATGGCCAACACGTAATCACTGCAAGCCCTCAAGACTCGATACTCTAACTGAATCACGGGGACTCGCATCATCACATGACCGACAAATTGACCACCAAACGAACGACACCATTACACAACAAAAGATTATACCAACCATGATAAAGATAACCTAACTCGATAGGCACATGACACCAATACCACATCTTAGATTACCGACTAACTATACAAGTAATGGACACTTATCAATAAAAATAGTTTTAACAAGGAAGCTAGACACACATAAATCCCACACAATTATAATTCATCATTCTCCTTGCTAACATGAAGACAAACCCCAAAGCCATTACCCTTGAAACTGCCTATTCGCTCAACTATACCATTCGTCCAATTAATACGATAGTCTCCTCATAAAATTTCTCAGCTCAACCATTACAAGTCCTCCTCCAACAATATCTCTCACCGCAAAACGATCCACAAGTACCAAAACCACTATCTAGAGTACTTCCAAAGTCATATTGATTCCACCTAACATATTGATTCCACCTAACTTTCCACAACATTCTCTACGATTACTAACCGACAACTTCCCACCAAATATTATCTGCCAATATACCTTTATACTATATTATTTTATCACAAAATTATTTATCAACTTATTCGGAAATATTATCACCTTTTTTTAACTCTTCCTTACCAAACTCCCCAATCTCCATCATCGTCACAACAGTGACCAACAACATTAATCACATATAAAATATCACATATTACGAATCAACAATCTCATGCCATCAAGTAGCATAAACAAATACTAAGTAGGAAACCCTACCTTATAGAAAATTTCGATTAGCAATGCAAACAATCAATGCCAAAGCGTTCTTTCACGAAGTCCCCTCCTATCAAACATAATCATGCAATCAACATCACAATCCCCTTTCCCTCAATTCAATTAGGGTTACAAAGCAATACAATCAAATCATAATCACGAGGACTTACCAAAGAATCAAACGAAGTAGCAAAAGAGCAGATGTGACACGAGATGATGAGGGATTTTGTTGAGGAATTAGAGATAATTTGAGATTAGGGTTTTGTGTTTAAAGAACGTAACTAATTTAATGAAACCCAATTCCTCTTAATAACCTTTAATCATCTGTCTGACTAATCCACGATTTCCGTCGTACTTGGTCGAGTGCCGATGTCATTCGGCCGAGTACCCGAATTCAGAATACTTAACTAAACATTAGCCAAAACTACCTGGTCAGGTGGCCTCTACTCGGTCGAGTACTCAATGTACTCGGTCGAGTATGCCCTACTCGGCCGAGCCTCCTATAAACAGAAATACGGAGTATTGCACACACACTCGACCAAGTGAATATAAACTCGATCGAGTGTCAACAAACAGGCTCTTTACCAAACTGACCACTCGGCCGAGTGAACCTCACCCGACCGGGCCCACACCCCTCGACAACTCGATCAAGTAACACACATACCCGGCTCAGTGCCCTCTATAACAACGCCACCGTCGTAACACAACCCTAATAAGATGGGATGTTCACCTTTGGGCCTTTATTTGTCCTCACTTAAGACAAAAAGCACAAGGCCTTGTTACTAAGTGGTGGATGAAATCTCTTATAAGGATCTCATAAGCTCCTTATTTTTCCCATGTTAGGCACAACGTTCCTCACATCTCATGGGCTGTTACAATCACCCCTACTTAAAGAACACAACGTCCTCGTTGTGCCTTAGAGATGAGCGCAGCCAAGCCCAGAATCCTCCCCCGCTAGGTGGATGATCCGGGTACTCCGGACCACAAGCTCACCGCACGGTCGCAGGGTTGCTCTGATAATATTTATAACAAACCGACCCGCCACCGTCGTAACACAACCCTAATAAGATGGGATGTGCACCTTTGGGCCTTAATTTGTCCACACTTAAGCCCAAAAGCACAAGGCCTTGTTAATAAATGGTGGATGGAATCTCTTATAAAGATTTCATAAGCTCTTTATTTTTCCCGTGTGGGACAAATTTCCTCACATCTCATGGGGTGTTACACCCTCAGCACTCGACCTAGTAATACCTAAGGTATTACAGCAACGGTAGAAGCGGGTACTACTAACATCTCTAGCAACTTTGGATAATATGGGAAATTATGAGGGGTGATTTTTCCACCATGTTAGAACATCCTGTTGTTGCCCCCCCCCCCCCCCCCACCCCCACCCCAAGTTATTATGGCCAAATTTTATATATTCGGTTATAACATAAACGATAGAAGATACTGTAGAAGAAGAAGAGCTTGATTGTAATTATTTGGAAAAAAAAAATTTAGCTAATGGGTGATCAAATATAGTGTTAATTAGTTGGCAATTTAGACTTATAAGAACTAGGTTCACATTCCCCACTAATTTCATTTTCATAAAGTTTATATAATTGATGAACACAATAACAATAACATATCAACATTGGGTTGGGTATCATACATATAACCTAGAGCCTCATAATAAAAATTTAGCATGTCTTTTAAACCACTTGCTTTAACACATGGATCAAATATCAAACTAACACAATAAATAGTGGGAAATTTGGTAAAATAATCTAACCATTTTCTTCTTTTAAGCAATAACTAGTCTTAAGCAAATTATTTTCACAATGACTCATGGCATCAACGATGGGGCAACATTGCAAAATAAAACAATGGACATTAGGTTCATAAACTTGTAAAAAAAACATTTGTTTTATCTTTAAAAGCTTTTAACAATTGACATACATAATAGGCAAGTAACCACATAGATTCATCAATTAACATTGGATCTTCTTTACATCCCTCGTGTTCATTATAGAAAGGAGTGATAACATATTTATATTTAATAGCATCACTTAGCATTTTATACGTCGAGTTCCATCTTCTCTATGTACCTAATGACCATTTATTACGCCTTAACCCCAACTTAATACACAATTCAAGATATTTACGTCTGAAATTCCTTCCATTTCTATCCATTCTATTTCTTGTCTAATTGGGTTTAGCAAAGAAAATAACACAGATATACCTTCATGGGCGGACAAGTTAACAATGTGAGCAGAACATTTAATATGGATAAGTTCTCCTTTTAACAACAATTTCATTTGTAATTTAACATATTCAATGCATTTTAAGTTGACGAGAGCATTATCAAAAGAAATTGACATAATTTTGTTGCTTAAGTTAAACTCAGTAATTGTGCTGTTAATACGAGTAAAAATATTATAACTGGTGTGACGTTCTTACATCGAATCAAAAGCATGGGGGTGAAACCATCAAAATTCCCGCTCATCGCAACGAGTGAACCCAGTTCATTAATGTGCACATCCCCCTTGTGACGGGAGTCACACGAGGCAAACACATGGGGGTGAAACCATCTCCCGACATGGCTCACAATATACCAATCTCAATCAACCACAATCATCATATAATCATAGCTTATTCTACAATGTCTCAATTGGGTATCATATCATGTATATCAATAATCACTCATCGTTACAACAATACATAACTATACTGAATAAGGAAACCCAACCACAAAAGCAATCTGATTAACAATGACGATCAAGCACGCTAGAATCGCTACTCTACGAAGTCCCCACCTAACAATCATGCATAATAATCTAATATCAAAACCTATTTGCAATTACTCTTTTCAATCCGATTAGGGTTATAACAATTACTCATTAATACCAACTTTAATTAGAGATTAAGACATTTACTAAGACGATAAATACGAAAGGATGATCCCGAACTCCCAACGGCAGTGATTACAACCTTGGATCTGATTAAGGTGATTAACGGTAATTGGAGTGGTTAGTAAATGATTTAGGGTAAATGAAAATGATTAGGGTAAAACCGTCTTACAAAATTTATACCCTTAATCAACTTTATAAAACCGCAATAAAATTTTCGAACCAGACCGGGATACTCGGTTGAGTACGAAAGACACTCGGCCGAGTACGACAAACACCCGGCCAGTAATGTGTACTCGACTAAGTACTTCCCTTACCCGGTCGAGTTCCACCTAGGCAGTAGCCTGCCTAAGAGACACTCCCAACCTACTCGGTCGAGTTCAACCCACTCGACCGAGCACCCAATTATAAGAATACATAGTATTACACTTGAACCCATACCAACGAAACTTTAAGATTCTTGGGTATTTGAAGGTCATCAACTAGTGAACATAATAATAATAATAATAATAATAATAATTATAATAATAATTATAATAATAATTATAATAATAATTATAATAATAATAATAATAATAATAATAATAATAATAATAATAATAATAATAATAATAATAATAATAATAATAATAATAATAATAATAATAATAATAATAATAATAATAATAATAATAATAATAATAAGGATTTTTAGAGAGAAGAATTTTCTCTCTCTAAGGATTATTATTATTTTTTTTTTTTTTTTTTTTTTTTTTTGCAGAAAGATCATAGGTCCATATATTAGAATAAGAGTGATAATACAAGACCTAAAACTATCTACAAAGGAGTCCAGAGTAGACCCCTTAAGCAAAAATCAAACTAGGGCAAGAAACATGACCCTCATACTAACTCGATATTGAATCCATCTAACTAAATGACTAACAGGCATTTTAGTTCCTTTAAAGATTCTAGTGTTCCTCTCCTTCCAAATAGCATTGATTGAACTCAATAGCACACATCTTCGAAGGTGCTTGATCTTAGTGTTTCCCTTGTTGCACACCTTGAACCACCATAGAATATCCATAAGTTTGTTTGGCATTTGAAGAACCTGAAGAGTACTCCAAAGCCCCTTCCAAACCTGCAACGAGTATGAACAATCAAAGAACAGGTGACTGCTTGTTTCTGCAGCTTGCTCACAAAGGACACACCTATTAACCCACACCATACCACGCTTGACAATATTATCAACAGTAGGCAGCTTGTTTTCAACCGCCAGAACACCAATAATAGAGTGATTAGGGTACACATAAAGATCAGTAATGGTGTTAGACCAAAACTGTCTGTCACCCTTAGGCCTCAATATATCATAAATCTGTCGAGCAGGGAAGACTGGATGCAGCAGCAGCATTCTGATTGCCTGCTCTGCAGCATAAGCCCTCCAAACTCTTGCAATAGCATGCCAACACCATGACCCTTTGCTATCAGTGACAGGAACCACAGCAACATCAGCATGGATATAAGCTTTGATCCATTGAACCCATATGCTACCAGGTTTAGTTTGGAGCTTCCATATCCACTTATGAAGCTGAGTTTTATTCCAACTTAAGATCTCCTTGATGCCAAAGCCCCCTTCTCTTCTAGGCAGACAGATACTACTCCAGCTCTTGTAAACCATACGAGTATGCCCAGCATCAATCCCCCATAAAAAATCCTTGCAAAGCTTGGAGATTTTCTTGATGATTCCTTTAGGTAGAAGAACAATCATGCCCCAAAAGTTATACATGCCAAACAAGACAGAGTTAACTAACTGCACCTTGCCAGCATAGCTAAGGGTGCTGTTAGCCCAATGCATAATCTTGCTCCTGATTTTATCAATGAGTGGCTGGTAATGCTTATCAGTTAAAGTAGCAGAGAAAAGAGGCATACCTAAGTATCTAAAGGGCAGACTACCTTCAGAGAACCCAGAGGAAGACAGAATTAAGGCCTTCACTGGATCATGGACTCCCCCAAAATATATGTTAGTCTTTAGAGGATTAGCCTGCAATCCAGAATAACCAGCAAAAGTCTCAAGGCATCTAGCTATAGCCAAAACAGAGGGCAAATCTCCCCTTGTGAATACTAGCAGATCATCAGCAAACACTAAGTGTGTGAGTTTAAGCTTAGCACATTTAGGGTGAAGGGAGAAGCCAGCAGAGTTAGGGAGAGCACGAAGCATTCTAGAAAGAACTTCCATACAAATAACAAACAGATAAGGGGACAAGGGATCCCCCTGCCTGAGCCCACGCTTACCAGGAAAAAACCCCTCAATCCTGCCATTAATATTCAAGGAGTAATAGGGAGAAGTAACACAAGCCATCACCCATTGAACAAAGATAGGAGGAAACCCAAATAAGCTCAGACTATCCTGCAGAAAAGCCCAGCTGACAGAGTCAAAAGCTTTGCGGATATCAACCTTGAGGAGGCATCTGGGAGTCAAGTACTTTCTGCTATACTTATTAGTCAGTTCATAAGCTAGCAGGGTATTATCAGCTATATCCCTTCCTGAAACAAATGCAGCCTGCTCAGGTCCAATAATATCATCTAACACTCCCTTCATTCTATTCACCAAAATTTTGCTCACATTTTTATAAAAAGTAGTACAGCACGCTATTGGCCTATAATCACCCACAGAAGCAGGGGTGTCCTTCTTAGGAACCAGTGTAATAATGGTAGAATTGGAGAATTTAGTCATGGTTTTCCTTGCAAAAAAATCATATATAGCAGCAGTGTAATCTCCCTTGATTATGGACCAACTGTCAATAAAAAACCCCGAGGAGTATCCATCAACTCCAGGACTTTTATTTCTGTCAATGGACTTCAGAGCACTAAAAATCTCAGCCTCATTAATAGGTGCTTCAAGACTATCCCTAGAAAGACTAGTTACCTTTCTCCCATAGAACAAGTTTGCAGGCAACTGCTGAACAGGCATAGCAGTACCCAAGAGGCTAGAGTAAAAATCAACAAAAGCCTTTGCTACCTCCCTATGCCCAGTGCAGCTCCTTCCATTAGTATCCTCAATCATCCCAATGTTGTTTCGAATTTGCCTATCCTTTATCCTTGAGTAGAAGTACGCAGAACTGCTATCATTAAGATTGAGATGCTCCACCTTAGCTCTTTGCATAAGCACACTCATTTCAGCCTTCTTAAGAGTGGTATACTGACAAAGAAGAAGATGCTCCTTAACAATAAGATCCTTATCTCCTATAGAATTCTGCATTTGTATTTGACAACCCTCCAAGGCCTCCTTAGCCAGCTTAACCCGAGTTTTCAGATCCCTGAAGACACTAGTGTGAAATGGCTTAAGAGTCCCCTTTAAGTTCTTAAGCTTTTGAAACAGCCTAGAGATCGCATTGCCATAGAAAGTCTTCTGCCAACTAAGCTGCACAGTGGGGATAAAATCAGGAGAAGTAGCCCAACAATTGAGATACCTAAAAGGCTTAGGTGGAGCAACCGTATGGTTTATAGAAATGACTAAAGGGGAATGATCAGACACTCCAGCAGGGTGAACAGTGACAGTGGCAGATAGCAAGTCAAGCCAAGCTTGATTCACCAGAGCTCTATCCAATTTTGCCCACTTAGGCTGAGTATCTCTTTTATTGGTCCAGGTAAAAGAACATCCTGTAGCAGGGTGATCATGTAAACCAGCAGCTCCCACACAGTTAACAAAGTCTTGAATCTCAGTAGTATAAGGCTTGACAAACCCCATATGTTCCTCACTATGAAGGACAGTATTATAATCCCCAACACAAACCCAAGGTTGAACAATGGAGGAAGAAAGCTCTTCCAAATTTGTCCATAAATCCCTTCTAGCCACAGCAAAATTATAAGCATACACAAAAGTTATCAGAATAGATCTCTGTGTCTCATAATGAAGCAAACTGCAATGAATGAACTGAGCATGTTTCTTCAAAACTTGCACATGAACCACTCTAGGATTCCAAAGAATCCAAATGCGCCCATTATAATGAGCCACATAGTTCTCAGCAAGGGTAAAACTTCCAAACTTATTGCACCAAATTCTATTAACCCAAGGAGCTTTGACATGAGTTTCTAACACAGCCCCACAGTCAACTTTATTAGCAATCAAGAAGTCATAAACCTCTTGTTGCTTTAGAGGGTCATTCAACCCTCTAATATTCCAGGAAGATAAAATCATTGAGTGGAAATCCCTGACCCATCTCCTGGATCAAGGCTATCCTTAGGAATGCTGCTATCCTCCTTCTGAAAATCAATAGGGTCTGATTCTTGTGAGAGTACAGAGAAATTATTCGTGCCTTCTTCCCTAAATTTCTGCTCCAGACTCACTGTAGCCATATCCTTTTTAAGCAAACTAGGCCGTCTCTTTGATTGAACCAGCTGAAATCCTTCACCATCCAGATGCTGCTGAGGTGGTGTAGTAAGGACAGACACCTCTACAGGCACAGGAACAGGAATTGTGACAGCTATTTCCTTTGGTACATAGACCTTCTTAACTTGCTGCTTACGACATTTCTCCTTTGTATGCCCAATCTTTCTACAAGAGTGACAGTAATAGGGAAGCCACTCATATTCAATACGCTGAAAAATCTTTCCTCGGTATGGTGTATCCAGGGTCATAACTGTAGGCAATTCTGCAGATAAATCCACATTTATCAATACTCTGGCAAATGATATTCTACTCTTCTGAGAAGTATGCTCATCCGCACGCACTGGCTTTCCTACATAACTAGCCACTTTGCTCAAAGCCTTTTGAGACCAGAAAGCAGGATCCAGGTTAGGAAACTTAACCCAAACTGGCACTGTAGAAATATGCTCCAGTTCTTCAACTATCGAGGGAGACCACTCCTTAAGAATCAAAGGGTATCCATTCATGTTCCATGATTCCTCCTTAACTTTATCCATATCCTCCTTACATGAGAAACGAAAATAGTACCATCCCCTAGCATAGTAAAGCACTTCTGGACTCGTGATATGATTCCAAGACTTAGCAATCAAGGATTCAAGCTGGGCTAGAGTCGTAGATCTTCCCATTACAGACCCTACTAAAGTAAACCTCCAATACTCAAGTTCCTCAGCAATGTCTCCTTCCTCTATAACAATTTCTGTATTATCAGGTTGCACAAAGGAGAGGTTCATACCCTTCCCAGATGATTTCAGAAGGCTCTTGAAAGTTTTAGTTGGTTTGGAAACGTTACCATCCTGCACAATTGGCGGTGCAACACCCACCCTTAGCGGTGCAACACGCACAATTGGCGGTGTAACACCCACAATTGGCGGTGCAACCCCCACAATTGGCTGTTCAACAACCACCGGAGGCGCCACAACCACCGGCAAAGCGTCCTTACTATTAGAAGTAATATTCAGGTAGTCAGTTAACAAAGCTCTAGGAGGGGGTTATTGCTCCTCCAAATCCGTTGAATTGTCCTCTTCAGTATCATCCTCAGTGTTATTCCTCGACCTAGCATGCCTCACCGCATTGGGCGGCCGTCCCGGACGCCCTCGCCCTCTCCCCATCACCGGATTACGTGAAACCACACAATCGCTAAATTCAGAGCGTTTTTAGTCAGAGAAAGAAGAGAGAGAGTTATTATTATTATTATTATTATTATTATTATTATTATTATTATTATTATTATTATTATTATTATTATTATTATTATTATTATTATTATTATTATTATTATTATATTATTATTATTATGATTATTATTATTATTATTATTATTATTATCTTTATTCTTATTATTATTATTATATTATTCTTATTATTATTATTATTATTATTATTATTATTATTTTTTTTTTTTTTTTTTTTTTTTTTTTTTGCAAGAAAGATATTTCTCATTATATTTCAAAAGAAGTACATGAGTTTCTTACAAGAATAACCCCTAAAGAACGAGAAAACCCAATCTAGTAAACCAAATCCCTAGAATTAAGACAATCTAATACTTCCTCATGTATAGCTTCCGGACATTTACTAAGAACTAACGTACTAACATTAAACATGATTCGTCTAACTAGCTTGATAGGATCAGACTCATGCCCCTCAAAAATCCTACAATTCCTTTCCCTCCACAATTCATTCACCAAGCTCCCTATACTACTAGTAACCATACCATTACGCCAATGCCTTCTACATCGCTTTTTCCCAGCCCATTCAAGAAGAGAGCAAATATCAGTACCAGGGATACTAATCTTCAGCCATGTTTTAATAGGCTGAAGAACAGAACTGGAGTAAGAGCACTGGAAAAAGAGATGAGGAGCGTTCTCAGCTGCCCTCTTACACAAGCAGCATCTGTTCACAATAGGAAGACCACGAGCAGCAATCAGATCAATAGTGGCTAGCTTACCCTGAACTGCAAGCATGAGAGTAACTCTATGCCGAGGAATCATAATGCCCTTATGGATGACAGTAAACACAGCTGTAGATGAAAGCTTATGCCTGACTAAATCATAAACCTTGCTAAGAGAGAGTTGCCCATTCTTTTGACAGTCAGCAAGCAAAGCTTTAGCCTGAATCTTACCTCCAACCTGGGACAAGAAATCATTCCTAACTCGAAGAATACCTCTTAGACTTTCAGACATATGATCCTTCAATTCCAGATCCCATATAGAACAGCTGCCTAAAACATACTGTACCACCCATCTAACCCAGACAGAACCAGTCTGATAATCTAACTTCCAAATCCATCTAAGCATGTTAGCCTTGTTCCAGCTTTCAATGGATTTAATGTTAAAACCTCCCTCATTCCAGGGAACACAAATGCTCTGCCACCCTTTGAAGATGAATTTCCTGTGAGTATCATCTCTTCCCCATAAAATATCTCTACTAAGCTTGGAAACTTTGTGAGAGACATGTTTAGGCAGAAGAAGACTAGAACACCAGAAACTACTAAGACCAAACACTACAGAATTTAAAACTTGAACTTTCCCTGCATAAGAGAGATATCTAATGGAGAGATTGCTAGTCAAGTTGTGAATTTTAGTAACCAAGCCATCATACATCTGCCTGGTAAGCCTTGCAGAGTTGATTGGAATACCAAGGTATCTAAAAGGGAAAGAACCTTCCTGCATCCCCACAGAATCAAGAATAAGGGCACGAAGTTTTCCATCCATTCCTCCAAAGTAAACTTCAGTTTTATCCAAATTAGCCTTCAGACCAGAACAATGAGAGAACTTATGCAAAACATCTGTGGCAGCTTTAACAGAAGGCAAATCCCCTCGAGTGAAGATCATGAGATCATCAGCAAATACTAGATGAGTTAGACCAAGCCTAGAACATTTAGGATGGTAAGAAACACTAGGACCCTTACAAAGCAACCTGAGGTGTCTGGAAAGAATCTCCATGCTTAAAACAAACAAGTAAGGGGAAATAGGATCACCTTGTCTAACTCCACTCTTACCCTTGAAGAAACCATGATGAGACCCATTCACTTTAATAGTGTACCAGGAGCCAGAAACACACCCCATAATCCATTTCACAAACAAGGAAGGGAAATTAAGCCCTAGCAGCATGTCCTGAATGAACTTCCACTGAAGTGTATCAAAGGCTTTACTAATGTCCACTTTTAAAGTGCATCTGGGTGTGAGATTTCTCCTACCATAACCTTTAAGTAAACCCTGAGTAAGCATCACATTCTCAAAAAGGCTTCTACCCTGCACAAAAGCTGCCTGCTCCATACCCACCAGTTTAGGCATAACCAGTTTTAATCTGTTAGCAAGGATTTTGGTGATTGTCTTGTAGATGATAGAACAACAAGAAATGGGCCTGAAATCCTTGACAGAGTAAGGAGTAGCCTTCTTAGGAATAAGAGAAATGAGAGTGACATTTGCCTGCTTTGGCATAAAACCAGTCTGAAAGAAATCTTCCACAGCTTGACAGAAATCATGCCCTACAATTCCCCATGCTGCTTTGAAGAACCCAGAAGAGAAGCCATCCAAACCAGGACTCTTATTGGAATCAATAGAGAAGAGAGCATGCTTGATTTCATCCCTACTAACCTGCCTGGTAAGCTGGAGTTGATCATCAGTATCCACACAACTCCCATGCTTAAGAATATCAAGATCAATGTTAGAGGTGTTAATAGAAGTACCCAGCAAGTGCTGATAGTACTCAACAAAAGCTTCACCCACTTCATTTAACCCACTCTTATGAAAACCATTCATATCATGAATGTCTCCAATCATTTGAGCCTGATGCCTCTCTTTAATTTTAGAGAAAAAGAACCTTGAGCCAATATCATTATATTTGATATTATGGATCTTAGCTCTTTGAGAGAGTATCTGCAGCTCAGTCTCTTTAAGCTTACAAAACTCCCCAGAGAGCCTTTTTTCATCATCAATTAAGGTTTCTGAAAGAGGAGAAGAAAGAAGATTCTGAAAACATTGAGCCAACTCCATCCTTTTAGCCTTAACCCTTTCACTGATGTTAGCAAAGTGGAAAGAATGAAGATGCCTGAGATTTTTCTTTACTTCCTTCAGTTTACTCATCAGCCTGAACATAGAATTACCTGCACAATCTTGAGACCAAGCCTTTGCAACAATCTTAGGAAAGTCCGGATGAGCTGCCCAGCAATTGAGAAACTTAAAATGTTTCTTAGGAAGATCATCATTATGAAAAGTTAGGATGGCTGGACAATGATCAGATATACCAGGATCAGAAAACAGAGCAGTAGCCTGAGTAAATTCCTGCACCCACTCATTATTCACTAAGATCCTGTCAAGCTTAGAGTAAACCCTGGTAGAGGAATCCTGCTTATTGTACCAAGTAAAATCATGACCAGTACTACTCATATCATCCAGCCCACAAGACAGGAGACAAGAATTAAAGTCCAGAAGTTCAGAGAGAACAGGAGGGTGATGACTAATCTTTTCATGAGGATGCCTGATAACATTAAAGTCTCCCATGGCCACCCAAGGCCCAACATTACTAGAAAAGAGATTCATAGAATTCCAGAGAGAATGCCTACCAGCAGCTTTATTGTTTCCATAAACCATAGAAAGATGAAATTTTCTACCAGTTATAAGATGAGAAATATGACAATGAACAATCTGAGATTGCTCATCAAGAATGTTGACCTTTGTGGTAACAGGATTCCACAGAATCCAGATTCTACCATTATTATGGGCATTATAGTTACAAAAGGCCCTATACTTCCTAAAATTATTCCTCAAAATTTTAGTAGCTTTATTCTGTTTCACTCGGGTCTCAAGAAGCCCAAGGACATCCACATTATTTGCTTTAAGAAAATGACTAACTTCACTATGCTTAACAGGCTTATTGAAGCCCCTAATATTCCAGCTTGCAATGATCATTGGATAACTTTATCAGGAGGAACCACAACAGCATCCCCTGACAACTTTACTTCACTATTTGCAGGAGAACTGCCAGCATAAAGGCAAGTTAAGTGATCAGAAGTCACTTCAGGAATCTCTCCCTCTTCAAGAATAAGTGGGGAGAAGGAATTTCCAATGGGAATGGATGAAATTTCCACTGACTGTGGTGAAGGACCTCTCTTCAAGGCTATTTGAGGTTTCTCCACCCAGTCCTTCTTGATGCATTCTGAGTGCATTACAGTCTTCTTAGGAGATGAAACCAGTCCATCAGAAGGAGAAGAAGAATCGTGCTTGGGGCACTCAGATCCAACCACCTTGCTCTTAGGACTAGCACCATTCACCTGTAAGACTGAGGTATCACCTAGCATACAAGGAGCAGGAGTAACTCCTGTGACAGATCCTACAGAAGCAGCCCCTAAACCAGAATTAGCAGGAACAGGCTCCGAACTAGCAACAACAGAAACATTCTTAGCTTTCTTACAATTTTGCAATAGATGTCCCATTTTCCCACACCCTTTACAGAAATGAGGAATCCATTCATACTCAACTCTCTGAATAGAAGGCCCAAATGGAGTATTAAGGGAAATTTCTAAAGGGAGAGAGGAGGAGATGTCAATTTCAATCATGACTCTTGCAAAGGAAAGCTTATCCTTCTTTGTTGTAGGCATATCAGCAAACATGGGTTTCCCTATCTTACTAGACATCTTGCTTAGAACACTATTAGACCATAAGTAGGGGTCCAAATCTGGAAAAAGAACCCAGATGGGTAGAATGGACAACCTCTCCATTTCAAAGGAAAAAGATGGGTGCCATTGCTTTAGAATGAGGGAAAAGGATCCCATCTTCCATGGACCCTCTTTAAGGACATTGGTCATTTCTTCCTCAGTTTCAAAACGAAAACTAAACCATCCCTTCTTAAAGTACTGCACAATTGGAGCAGCAATATGATTCCAGCTCTTGGATACAAACTCAGTAACATGTTTTAAGGAAGGTCTAGATCCCAATAAGTGTCCCATTAAAGTATATTTCCAAAGCTTCAACTCCTCTGCAATATCCTCAAAACCCACATCAATTTCAGCAGCATTCTTGCTTTGTTCATGAAAAAATAATTTCATCCCAACTGGATTCTTAGGTTTTGCAACTTCTGACCACTTACCCATCTTTCCTTGAACATTATCAAGAACAGGAGTAGAACTAACAGGAGGAACAACAATCTTAATCGAATCCTTCAGACTCATATCAGATGAATTAATCTCATTAACAGCAACTGAAGGCAAAAGAATATCAAGAACAGACGAATTAACCACTTTAGGA
>JAIUZE010018851.1:0-26584 GCA_022085475.1 Heliosperma pusillum
ATTCATTTCATGTTATTTCATTCTATTTTTAACATGTGAATTATTAAAATCATACGAAAACCCGCTTGACTTAAAGGATCTCAAAATAAACTATAATCTCGTATTATAATTTCTAACATGTGAGAAATAATAATATATTGAAAACCTTTTAATTAAATAATTTATCTATTAAAATTTCCCACTTTCTAAATATTACAAAACACGATAAAATAACAATACTCAAAAACCGTCACAAGTCCAAGGGGACCCACGGTTCATATTGGACCAATTTTGGTCATCTTTTCTAAAAACCGTTTCTTAATATTTCCCGCATGCTTAACATATTTAAAACCCGTCAAAACAACAACAAAACAAACAAGTATCGACACAACTCCCAAGGACCAACCCCGGACCAACCCAGACCTGGCTGGACCGGCCTGAACCGGTCTGAACCAGGCCTGAACCGGTCGGTTCACAGCCACCTTCCACGGCCACATCACACGGCCACAACAACCACCACCCCAAATTAATTCTAACATCATTTTAATTAACAACATCCATTTTTAACATCCAATTCAGCCATCATTCATACAAAATCATGATTATGAACAAATCATAAAAAGATGTCAAGAACACTAACATATTAAAAATACCATACAACATGAAAATCATAACCACTTATCATGTTACTAGTAAAAACCCATAAATCATAATAACATGAACAAAAACGAAAGATGAACCAAAAACAAAAGAAACAAAAGCTATGTAACATTAAATCGTCGAGTAACTCGGAATCGTTACCTTAGCTAGAAAAATCAATTAGCACCAAAATAAGAAGTATAAACTAAGAAACCCGTCTTCTACTCTTCCCCTAATATATACGAGTCACCAAACTCGTCTTCAAAATCTTCCCCTATAAGAAATGACAAGAAAAACATTATTAGAATTAAAACTTGATTTTCCATAATTAAAGTGTTGAAAACGATTTTGACGGAATTGAAAATAAACCGTACTTGAAGATGGAAAGCGAAGAGGAGATTCTAGAAATATAAGTTAGGACGGATTTAATTAAGAAATGAAGGTTTTATGATGATTTTGCTCAAGAACGACGAAGAACGGATGAAGAACGCTCAAGAACGATGAAGAACGATTAATTTAATTTGATCTTAATTTGATTTATTGTAAAATGAAAAGTTGTTAGTGAGTAAGTGTGAGAGGAGCCGTGTACATATAGAAGAAATATGGAGTCGTTTTTTTGAAATTGTTGTTACGGGATTGACTCGGGTTTAATAATTATATTACGGTAATTAATTAGATATTATTCGGTTTTATAATAGTTTAATGAAATATCTAGATATTAATTAGATATTATGTGATTGTAAACAAAAGAAAAGAAAATATCTAGCTTAAGAGAGGAGAAAGAGACGTGAGAAACAAAGAGAAATCGGGTCTGTTTTTAAGCGATTGCGGAATTTAAGTTGACAGACCGATAAAGTTACAAATATCTTAGATATTTTTATTAGTTTAATCATATTAATTAAAAGATCTAATATGAGTGGAAAAAAAATGACATGGGGCGTATGACTCATGTCAAAGTCGGGTTTCGGGACTTAAGTTGACCCGGGAATAGTTAAATGACGTTCGGGTTTAAACCGTAAAACCTTATTATAAATTCCGAATAAACTCAAAATAATTTTATTAAATTATCATAAATTCTAATAAATCTAAATAAAAATAAATTAAAAATATTATTATTTTTTTTTAAATAAAATTTCGGTCTTCAAACTTACAAGGCGAGTCGGGAAAAGTCAACGAAAGTCAAAGTCGACTTAAAAGTCAAGAAAAGTCAAAGATGACTTAAAAGTCAAGAAAAGTTTATGACGACTTAAAAGTCAAGAAAAGTCAATGACGACTTTAAAAAGTCAAGAAAAGTCAAAGACGACTTAAAAGTCAAGAAAAGTCAAAGATGACTAAAAACGGGATTTTCATGAAATCTCTCAGAAATTCCAAATACGAACTCGGAATTTCAAAATACAACTCGAAACAATAAATTCTATTTTAAAAACTTAACTTTGCTGAAAAGTGTCAGTAAATATTTTTACTAGAAAAATTGGGTACTTTTCGGGTTGTTACACCTCTTCCCCTCTTAGATGCTTGGATCCATACTCTTCATTATCTAACTTGAACACGGATACAAACATTCCTACATTTACCATTAAGAGAACGAGTATATGTCAACCACGTTGACTACTGCGCCACTTCATTATAGGAATTTGCTACTTGAGATGTGAAACATTTCAGTTTAATATTTTCAAAATGCTTATTATATACAACTCATTTAACCTGAATTTGAGCCACACCCAAGTGTAGCTACTATACATGTAGAACACATAACACACCTCACCTCCGTCAAGAAGCCAAAGATAAGGCGGGATCTTCTAACTTGAATTATGGACAACTCATCTAACCTATTGTGATCTACAACCGCTTTTCCAAAAAGCGACTTCGCCTAAAGTTGTTCAACTGCAAAATCGATTGTTTACCCATGTCACTTCGAGAGGTAATCGCTTAGGGAGGAAGCGACTTGAATACGAGCCTGGCTCGCCAACACGCTTTCTCGAGCATCTGAAAGGAACTCAATGGGTTCAATGTCATTTGCAATAACTTCTTAAAAAACAAGCGAAAGTATGTGAGCCAATCACGTCTCCTTATGCTCTTGTAACCTCTAATGTGAGTCTATTGTCCCTAATGCTTTAACTTATTATTGGATGGTGACGATGATTGTCTGACTTCTCTTTTGTAATTCTCCCTAGCGTCATTCCAACTAACTAGCTATTTTGAGGCTCATGTTGATGACATTAACCTTATAGTAGATGAGACTTTTTTTTATAGATGTTGTTTAGCCCGATTGTGATTCCGATGGAAATATAGTTGATCTATTTAAAGTTGATGCGGGATTTAGCGATTCTAAAATAGAGGTTAAATAGGATAAACCACTCATTTTCGATGAGTCCCACATCTTTGATTCTAGAGGTTAAATGGGACAATACACCCTTTTTTTTTTTTAAATCATGACAACATTGAAAAATGTTATACCTACAACCTAGGTAGCACGGACACTTCTCCTAATCAGTCGTCCCGTGTCGGATACCGTGTCGGACACACGGACACCTATAAATAAGGAACCTGAGATTGAAAGACTAGTAGAGGTTGATTAGAAAATGAGTTTGGGTGGAAAATGAGAGTAAATTATATTTAAAGTCAAGTTTTACACTCAATTATTTACATTTAATATCAAATACTAATATAAAAATACAATTGTATGTTATTTATAACTATAAAATATACTCCCTCCCATCCAGACCAAAGGTTACACTTACCTTATTTGGACCATCCAAACCAAACTACCCATTCCTTTTTGGGTAACAAATAAGACCAAATACTCCTCATCTACCCTATATATTTACACAAAATGCCATTACCCCACCCACCCAACTAACATTAAATATTCAAGTGGTCATACTTCCATTCCAATACTACCCTTCCTTTATCAACTTTTTCTTAAAACTTGTGCTCCCTCCCATGTAACCTTTGGTTTGGATGGGAGGGAGTATATTTTATTAAATTTAAATGCCGTGTCCCGTGTCCTAAATTTCACGAGATGTCGTATCACGTGTCCGTGTCGTATCCGTGTCTGTGTCCGTTTTGGTGCTACCTAGTTTACAACCAGTTGTATAATCTATTAACTGGTATATGAGTCAGTTGTTGGTGCATAAGTGTCGTTTTGATACTCAATTATGGTAATTCCCCTCACAATTGAATTCATTAATATTGTACTATGTCTTATGACAAGTATTCTTCTAATGAGCATTAGAAAACTTGCAAGTATTACATACAGAGTATAATTTTCTTAAGAAGATAAATATATCGGGTAATAGATTGATAACGGGTAAGATTTCTTCATCCAATTCACTGTCTGTTTCATCCATCATTTACGCGTCATTCATTTAAGTCGGGGTTTCATCCATTTTTTAGGAATTATGATTGGGTGCGAGAACACTATCCCACGTTCGTTTACTTCTTGGCACCAAGGCATTAACTAGTAGCTAGTGTCGTTCTTGAAATCATAAACAAAACCCAACACAAGCAAAGAGCAATACAATAGTAATAATAAACTCTAGACTCTAGAATAATACGAGTGACATTTACTTCTCCCCCAACTAAAACTTGATGCTTTTTAATCTCCAAGCAAAAACCAACTCCCCAACAAAATATTTCATTTTCCAACCCATCTTTGTACCTTAATTTTCACTTGATCCCTCAAAAACCAAACAAAGAAAACATCATCTCAACTACTATTACATACATTCCCTAAATAATCGGTGCCTAAAAATGGAGGATTTGAATCGACCCATGAAACGAAGAAAAGGGTTCTATGTAAAAATGAAATTTTTGAATCCTAACTACAAGCATGGAAGACCCAAACACAACAACAATAGAATTTTTCATCATAGATTCTTTAAATGGATTATTTGGTTTTTTCTTTCTTTTTATTTGTTCATGTCTTTTCCTTCTTTCCAAAATCCATCTAATAACTCTTCCAAATTAAAACAATCTTCACCCAATACTGATTCAGGTAAATCAATCAACTTGTCCCATATAAGACCGTCTTATACAAGAATTAATATCGCTTATTATTAATATTGTTTGTTTTTCTTTTAGATTTGAAGTTGAAGGTATACGTGTACGAATTACCAGAAAAATACAACAAAGAATGGCTTAAAAACGAGAGATGCAGCAACCATTTATTTGCATCGGAGGTAGCGATTCACAAGTCATTGTTAGATAGTGAAGTTCGAACATTAGACCCAAATGAAGCTGATTTCTTCTTTGTACCAGTTTATGTTTCTTGCAACTTTAGTACCATTAATGGCTTCCCTGCAATTGGTCATGCTCGTTCCCTCATTTCCTCCGCCATTCATTTCATTTCCTCTAACTTTCCTTTCTGGAATCAAACCCTTGGTTCAAACCACGTCTTTGTCGCTGCTCATGATTTTGGTGCTTGCTTCCACACCTTGGTAACTTTTTTTTTTTTTTTTTTTTGTAACAATAATTTCGTTAAGGAATCTAGTCCATCATTATGTCCAATTTTATTGACCTGTTTTGAAATAAGGTTATATTACTCTCTCGTTTCTAATCATTTGTTTACCTTCGATTTACGATACAAACATCAAACACTTGACCAGGACGGAGGGAGTATTTTTCAATCCACAACTTCGATTTAGTTAAAATAGTTAACATATGCACAAAGCTGAGATATTATTAGAGATATAATTGGGAAATATAGATTAGGAGAATATTATATTCTTGTTATGAGTAATATTTTGGAAATCACATTTTCTCATTGAAAACAGACACCGTGGGTGGACAATGAAGCACCCCACTTGTCCTTTTAA
Organism: Heliosperma pusillum; assembly: GCA_022085475.1. NCBI lineage: Eukaryota > Viridiplantae > Streptophyta > Magnoliopsida > Caryophyllales > Caryophyllaceae > Heliosperma > Heliosperma pusillum. Next base: position 5,436 of record JAIUZE010018851.1, read on the forward strand.
GAATAAAACGGGTCAAATAAGACTCACTTGACAAAGTAGTATAAATACGGTAACATATTTCAATAATTAAATCAGGTCGTCGTAATATCTTACAAAAGCTTATATGGTTGGAGTTGGGATGATTGAATGTTTTGAACTAGAGAACTTCTCGGGTTACCTAGATCATCATAGTTAGTTATAATGGATTTAAAATTGTTGTTAACTTGGTAAGTAGACAAGTTAAGTTTAATTTATGGTGATTAAAAGACGTTAAGTTATGGTGAATGTTAGGATGAGATTGGGCAGTTGGGGCGATGAGGTTACACAATGCACATGTGAGTCTAGTTAAATGTGTCCGTCTTAAACAACGCAGAAGAAGATATGGAGTAACTCTACATGTGAGCGTAGCTAAGATTGTCTCATGATAATTGGGGAAACCCTATCGATTGAATCATGCATGATACATGTGAAGTATAGTTATGGTTGTCCTACTTTTGGGTTATGCTCCAACTATATAAACCCCACCATAAATGTCATTATATATGAATTAAATCTTGTTGCAATTTTGCCTTATCAGATAAACATAAACATATGATATGATTCTCCAATGGGATAAGATAACTAGGCTTCAACTTTTCATGTTTATCATGTTATTTATGTAGGGTTATGTAGTTAAATTAGGACATTTCAACTAAATTATGGTTGTCAATCAAAAGTCCCTATGATTTAACATGTGGGTCTACCATTGGTCAATTTTCATGGTTCTAGATCCAAACGAAAGTCAATGATTATTTATTATGGCTATTAATGAATTTTTGCATTTTGGTTTCTCAATTTTATTTAGAAGTATTATGCTATTTTGTTGAAGACTCGCGAAATGTCGTTAGTTTAACGAAAAATGTAACATGTGACAAACAATCAGTTATATCTTATGAAATGTTACTTGTTAAGTTGTTATATTTGCCGTTAAATTGTCCATATTTGACCTATTTTTTATCTAAATACGAAATTTGTTCATCTTCAATAAGACTTACTGAATAAATTATTACATATAATTGGGTAATAGAATTGATTGTTTTATGTTGACAAATATGAAGGAGGATGTAGCAAAAGAAGATGGAATACCATCAATACTAAAGAAGTCAATAATATTGCAAACATTTGGAGTGGAGTACAAGCACCCATGTCAAGAGGTAGAAAACGTGGTAATCCCACCCTATATACCTCCACAAAGCATAAGGTCAACTTTGAAGAAATGGCCTTTGGGTGGTCCTCGTGATATTTTTGCCTTCTTCAGGGGTAAAGTCGAACTTCATCCTAAAAATGTCAGCGGCCGCTTTTACAGCAAGTAATTATAAAACCTTCTCTATTCTTTTAAATTATTCATTTCTCATTTTGCCCCTTTGCTACGCAATTTGGTCAACCTTATTCTAGATCAATTGACTCTTTGTGATGGTATGCATGACTTGAATAATATTTGATCCAAAGAATATTACTCCGCAGTACTTCAAATTATATTTTAAAATTTTCGAATCTTTTACCTTTCTTGAATTTAAATATTCAATTTAATTGATCATTGAGTACAAACGTTAATTTAACTCGTCTTATTTAGGTACAGAATCATAATTGACCATCATAGATATTTTTAGTATTATTATTGTTGCAATGCAAATAATTCATATGGATATTTCTTTTATTTGAAACTTAATTTAATGATGTAAATGTGTCATGTAGGGCCGTAAGGACTCAAATATTGCGGAAATATAGTAATGACAAGAAATTTTACTTGAAGAGAAAGAGGTATGCTGGTTATCACATGGAAATAGCACGTTCAACCTTCTGTTTATGCCCGCTAGGCTGGGCTCCATGGAGTCCGCGACTAGTAGAATCAGTCGCACTGGGCTGCGTTCCAGTCATCATTGCAGACGGTATCCGGTTACCATTTAACGATACTGTTCGGTGGCCGGAGATATCTTTAACGGTGGCTGAAAATGACGTCGTAAATCTAGGTAAAATCCTTGATGATGTGGCAAGGACCAACCTTACGACAATTCAAAGAAACCTGTGGGACCCAGATGTAAGGCGGGCCCTACTTTATAACAGCAAGATTCACGCTGGCGACGCCACATGGCATGTCCTACGCGCTTTACAGCAGAAGCTAAATCGTGGAGACCACCACTTAAATTCTGGGGTTTATAGCGAATAAGTCATGGACACGTGGAAGTGACTTATTGGTGAGCTGTGCATGAAAAGGTATCAACTTGTCTTCCCAAGAAGATGGTCATGTCAGTCATGTGCATGGGAGAATGGAAGACAGTTGGATTTACAGTGTCACTCGCTGGAATTTCTGACAAGAGGGACAACCATTGGCGACGTGGCATTTTTTCATTGGGTTCAAGGAACGGTACATGTGATAACTCAAGGGGCTGTAGTTTTACATGAGTTTACTTGCATGCACGGAGTATATTCTTTTTATTTTTGTTGGGTTGGAAAATGATAGTGGTCTTATAATTGAGGATTTGAGGGTAAAAAGTAGCACAAAAGTTCCATTTAGTAACGGGAACCATGTAGAGTGTAGACGATGTAGTATAGTGTGTACTGAACTCTAAGAGATGTGGATTATGGAGGCACAATTAATAGATTATATATTAGAGCTATTACATTTAACACACATTTTCATTTGTGACGGAACGACCCATCGCAAGCTTGTGATATGTCAAATTCTCCTCACAAAGAGCAAGTGGCAAGGCAAGTTGGGGGCTCCATTTGCCACCCACTTGCCTTGCCACTTGCTCTTTATGAGAGGAATTTGACCCGTCGCAAGCTTGCGACGGGTCGCCCCGTCACAAGCTTGCGACGGGTCGCCCCGTCACAAAGAAGAGTTATTGTACATTTAAGTACGTACATTTTGAGTTTTAAAATAAATTTATGATTTATTTGGTAGGAATAATCTAAACTATGAGTTGTGTTATTATAATTATCCAAATTTGAGTTTAACTCGAAATAACCAATGTTATTGCACTCGATCACTAATATTGCACTTAAGCCATATCTAACTTACAAAATCAGGTAACTCATTCGATATCTCATTTTTCTTGATTTCTTTTTAACCTTATCTCCTTCATCACCAACCACCAATCTATCAACCACCACTACTCCAACAAAGCCTGGCTCTTCTAGGAGAAGTTGAGGTGCTAACTATTGTTTAGGCCAAAAATTGACCAAACCTATTAAATTGTTTGTGGAGAGTCAAAATGATCTACTCTTTTTAGCCTTAAAAAGGGTTAATTTATTTGTGATTGAATACGGATAAAGATTAAGCAAAAGTGACGACGAAAATAACAATGAAAGTAAAGTAAATGAACAAGGACACACGAAAATAGTGACGCGAAAACCCAATGTGGGAAAAACCGCGAGGGGAGTCGGAATCCCGCCAACTAATGCACTATAATTCTGTAGGAGGTACTCTGGTGGAACTACAAGGTACGCTCTGGCGGTACTACAAGATTCTTGCAGGACTAAGGGTATACTCTGGTGGAACCACCGAATAATGGTGGTACCACAAGATTCTGGCAGAACTCGGGGAGGCTACTGGAAGTACAAATGTAATGTAAAATATATTGTTAGAATGTTGATGGACTTAAGGTTTGTAAGGTATGAGAGTGAATGTGTGTAGAATGAGGTGATGCTTCTTTGTCTAGCTTCACTTTCTCTTATAGCACCCAAACCCTACCTGAGGTCCTCCGACGTTCCTCCTGGATGCTCTCATACTCTTCCTCAACTGCTCCTATTTTTAGGGAGTTAGTTGTTTACTTATTCTAGTTGCTGTTAACTCCTCATATTTGTTTGGCATTGTTGGCATTTGTGTGTTTCCTTATCTTTGATGCAACGGTCACCTTTGCTCTATGTCATCAATCCATCTCTTATTAGATTATCCAGTCCTGCGGTGCCACGTGTCATCATGCAAAAGGCATCCGATTTTTCCCATAACAGTTGCCCCCAATTTCTCTCCTTAACTTCATTGAGGAGGGAAATTAGCCCTTCAAGTACTGCAGGTTCAAGTACTGCACGTTCTGCACCCTCCGTTCGTTCTGCTGGTATCATTCTGCGATAACGAGTATATGATGCACAATGCTTTTAAACCTTTGTTGTGCACCCCTGAATTCTGGTACTCTGATCTACTCGTTCTGCTGGGTCATACCATGTTGTTCTGGCAGGTTGATTTCTTTGTCTCCATACTTCTGCTAGTCTGTAAGTAAAGCCATGTAGATGCTCAACAGATATCGCCTTGATGTAAGAGGTTGCTAATGGAAGTTGGGGTCCAGTTGGTGAATGATGAGCTCCAGCTGGTAGAAGTTGAGGGATAAACTCCTCTTGTTTGTATTGTTCCGCCTCTGGTTGCCGAGGATGATTCTGGTGGTGAGAACCTCTGGAGGAACTTCCCTTAATGTAGGTAATACCTAAAAAATGTTAGTGAGTCAACATGGGTGTTCGTGAAAAGTTTTGCTTTGTGTTAGTTTGCACCTACGGGGGTGCAGACGTACTCTGTGTTAGAACTACTTAGTTCTGCTTGTTTATGTTTCTAAAGTATTTAGTATGTATTTATCGTTTGTAGCGTTTGCCTGTATGATTCTGGTTGGGGCAACACCTTGCTGAACCTACAGAGAGCGGGACCTGTTCTGCAAGAGGAGTGATTTGATCTGCATGTATATTAACTCGTCCTGTTGAGATGGTGATCTCCCGGAAGAGTGACCTATTCTGTAGGAACATCGACTTGTTCTGATGGCAGAGTAAGCGGTCATGCAGACTAAGTGACATCCCTTGCTGGTAAGATGACCTACTGATCATCCTGCAAGATATTCCTTGATAGGGTTGGCCGTTGGCAGAGCTAATGGCCCTCTGACGCTCAAGTCAGTAGCTATTCGAAGTAAAAAGAAGGTAATGAAATTATTAAGTTATAGTCTACCTCAGGTGTACCATATATGTTTATGGATATGTTTCTTCTTCTAATCTAATCATTGCCATTGCCCTTAATTTCACATCCTCAAAGGTATTGCATGGGTACCTTGTCAATTCTTCATACAATTCAGAGTCTGGGAGTAATCCTTTCCTGAATACCTTAATTGCGGTGGGAATGTCACATCTAAGGATGTGTACCTTCTCCCAATTAAACATGCACATTTACTCTCAAGTAGGCTCATCATACCGTTGAATAACGCGATAGAGGGTGCTTGTCTGCTTCTCTGGCAGATTGACGAACCACTGTAGTGCTGCTCCCGTTAAGGTGGGCCCAAAGCCCTTGCACATGCAAGACTCTTTCAGGGGTCCTGTTGCTGTTACGACCATCATCTTCTGTTTGTACAGGTTGATGTGGTCTGACGGGTCGTCGGTACCATTGTGTAATGTCATTGTGGGTGCTTTGAATCCTTTAGGCACTTCGATAAGTGATATCCCGTTTATGAAGGGGGAGTATGTGTAACTCTACAGGGCTGCTCTTTCCATAGAGCGCGACATGCCCGATATTTTTTTGATCATGTCTCGGACTTCTAGGAGCTCTCTAAGCTGTTGTTCTACCTGTCCTCTTGTTCCTGCAAAAGGGTTACAAACAGACGGGACGAAGCCAAAAGGGATTACCTCCTGACGCTACTCCTACATAGTGATGTTGTATGGAGTAGGGTTGGTTAGCAAAGTTGCTGGATAAAGGGGTGGCATTGATGATTGACCTGCACTGCTCGTGTGGTACCTGTTGACTGGTGGTACCTGTACTAGAGAAGGAGTTAGCCGTAAGAGAACAACTAGACAAAATGTTACCTGGGGTAGTGTGCATGTTGGTCAACGGGAGAGAGTGATTAAGTGTTAAAGCTCCAAGTCCGACTGGTTCTGTAGAGCGACTTAGCGGTAGACCCTTTGGGGTGAATCTGGTAACCGGTTCAGGGGGAATTCGCCATTCTGGTCCTCTGCACACTGCTGGATCCGGGTGTAAGTAGGTTGCTGGAACTATCTCCTGGACATACTGTAGGACCGACACTGGGTGAAGAGGTACCATGGCTGCTATCCTTGCCTTCATATCCAGGTTCTCCTTCTGGAGGTTTTCTACGATTTTCTGCAGGGTGCCCATTTTCTTCAGGAGGACTTGCACAGTATCTGAATCTGGTAGAGTTAGGCTTGGGTGCCTAAAGGTTCCTCCAGATGAGCTGCTTTGGACCTGCATACCTGTATTGCATACCCATGCTGGTCTTCCCTCTTCTGGTACAATGATGGAGGTTTCTCGTGGACTCGTCATTCCTGCTCTGTTAGAGGCTGGAGGTACCATGGCGGCCAAGTCTGCAGATTTCTAATAGGCACTATGATGGGGTACTGACTCGATGTTAGGTTGGCTATAGAAATCGATCACTTTGCTCCACGGCGGGCGCCAAATTGATTAGGCCAAAAATTGACCAAACCTATTAAATTGTTTGTGGAGGGTCAAAATGATCTACTCTTTTTAGCCTTGAAAAGGGGGTTAATTTATATGTGATTTGTGATTGAATATAGATAAAGATTAAGCAAAACTGACGACGAAAATAACAATGAAAGTAAAGTAAATGAACAAGGACACACGAAAATTGTGACGCGGAAACCCACTATGAGAAAAACCGCGGGGGGAGTCGGAATCCCGCCAACTAATGCACTATAATTCTTAATGAGGTACTTTGGCGCAACTACAAGGTACGCTCTGGCGGTACTACAAGATTCTGGTAGAACTAAGGGTATACTCTGTCGGAACTACAAGATATACTCTGGTGGAACAACCGAATTGTGGTGGTACCACAGGATTCTGGCGAGACTCGAGGGGGCTACTGGAAGTACAAATGTAATGTAAAATATATTGCTAGAATTTGGGTGATGGACTTAAGGTTTGTAGGTATGAGAGTGAATGTGGGTAGAATGAGGTGATGCTTCTTTGGCTTGCTCCACTATCTTTTATAGCACCCAAACCCTACCTGAGGTCCTCCAACGTTCCTCCTGGATGCTCTCATACTCTTCCTCAAGTGCTCCTATTTTTAGGGATTTAGTTGTATACTCATTCTAGTTGTTGTTAACTCCTCATATTTGTTTGGCATTGTTGGCATTTGTGTGTTTCCTTATATTTGATCCAACGATCACCATGTAAGTTTCTTAAACCCGATATTAGAAATTTCTAATATCATCTTATAAATAGTTTACTCTTAGACTATAAGGAACTTATGCATGCATAACATAAAAATACAAAGATAAGAAGAAACATTTTCCTCACATATGATTACTGCAATATGGGCACAAGATTTGGACACCTTCCAAAACTTGTTCTTAAGCTTAAAATATTAGGGATGAACTCCTAGTTCTTAGTATAAGAACTCTCCAATAAGTTGCACCCAAGACACTCCTTAATCTCTCAAATATTAGCATACATGTATAATATATGATATGCCCTTAGTAATATTTGTAGTGATTTATGAACATAAGATGTTGAAAGCTTCTTAAGCTATTCTTTTAGAGTGAGAAGTTATGTAATTAGAGAGATAAGTGCATCTCTTCATAAAAGATCAAGTGCATGCTTATAAGGAGAAAACATCTCCTTCTTGAGCACATGAGGACCGGTCACCCATAAGAGCATGGGTAAGGGTGAGTTTGCTTTTTGTTCTTAACAATGCACTAGGGTGGTTACTAGGTTTTTAGGTGAAATGATTATGTTTACCCATTAAACAAATCAACTAATTATCACCCTTAACATACCCGGCCACCAAAACCCGTGCACCCATATAAAATGGGTGTCCATTTTATTTTTGCATTTTGACATTTGTCACATATATGACATGTGACATGTAACATGTAATTTTGCTTATAAATGTGCATTTAACCAATTTAAATGCAATTTCATAAAAAATAAATTAGACTTAACATTTTAAGTCATATTTTATAATCACATGTAAATAAAATGGGTTATCTCATATTTGGTTAATATAATCTACAACGATTTGTAATTTTAATCAACCAATTTTGCTTATCTCAAATGTTTCATAAACATAATGCATTCTTAGTAATATAACAATTAAATTAAAAAAATGAATCTTATTTAATCATATTATAATAAGATATATTTCTCACTTACACTATAAACTTTGTTCAATCTAAGGGATTAATTAATCTGTATCGCTATACAATTAATTAACTTACATGATTAGGGGATTGTCCTTTAGGTGTGACCTCAAGGGATCAACTAATCACCACCGTCATACGACAGTAAAGTCAAACTCAATTGAGCCAATCGTTACCGATTTATGTTGACCAGTTGACTATAATATTCATCATCCCTTTATATTCTTATTATTGATATTTAATTATGTGATCGCACTATTTTTGAGGACACTTACTCCAACAGCCTTTCCACCTCATTTATGAATATCTCAAGTAAATCCACATAATGAGCCTTTTCATGCAAAAGATAAGTGAAACCATACGGCGATAAATCATCAATAAAGGCGATGAAGTGTTTTCCACCACTCCAGGAGAGAATGTCAAAAGGTCCACAGATATTAATAAGTATAATCTTTAAAAGCTGAGAGCTCCTTGTAGCTGGTTTATTTACTGTATGTTTAGTCTATTTACTTTTAATGCAGTCTACACACACATCTAAGCCACTAAAATCCAATTGAGAGAGAATTTCATCTTTTACCAACCTCGTTAATGAAAGTTTCTTAAACTCGATATTAGACACTTCTAATATCATAATACATTTAGTTTACTCTTAAACTAAATAGATCTTATGCATGCATAACAAAATATAAAGGAAAGAACCATTTCTTACATTGATTATGAAAATATGGGCACAATATTTGAACTCCTTTCAAATATTGTTCTTGAGCTAGTAATATGAGGATGATCTTCCAAGTTTCAAAGTAGAAACTCTCCAATTAGTTGCACCCAAGACTACCCTTAATCTCTACAAAATACTACACTAGTATTAAATAGTAGAAGCCCTTATTATGAACTAATAGATATATTACTACCCTTAGTAATGATATTATTAGTGTAGGAACACAAGAAGAATTTCTCAAATTTCTTTTAGTGAGAGATAGAGATTTTGTAGATAGATTAGCATCCATGCAAAAATGAGATGTTATGGTATATATTAAGAGGAAAAACAAGCCCTCTTTGCCTTGTTGAAACCGGTCACCCACACCCCACATGGGTGGGGTGTTGTCACTTCTAATTGTTCTTAACAATGTAAAAAGGTTGAGTGTTGGTAATTGTTTTGGGTATGATTATGTCTAATTCCTAATTAGAATAATACACAAAAATAATCACCCTTTTGTACACTACCAAAACCGGTGCACCCTTGTAATATGGGTGTCCATTTTATTTTTGCAATTTGTCATTTGTCACAAGTGTGACATGTGACATGTAACATGTAATTTTGCTTATAAATGTGCATTTAACCAATTTAAATGCAATTTCATAACAAATAAATTAGACTTAACATTTTAAGTCACATTTTATAATTACATGTAAATAAAATGGGTCCTCTCATATTTGGTTAATATAATCTACAACAGTTTGTAATTATAATCGACCAATTTCACTTATCTCAAATGTTTCATAAACATAATGCATTCTTAGTAATATAACAATTAAATTACCAAAATGAATCTTATTTAATCATATTACAATAAGATATATTTCTCACTTACAATTTAAACTTGGTTCAATTTAAGGGATTAATTAATCTGTATCGCTATACAATTAATTAATGTACATGATTAGGGGATTGTCCTTTAGGTGTGACCTCAAGGGATCAACTGATCACCACCGTCATACGACAGTAACGTCAAACTCAATTGAGCCAATCGTTACCGATTTATGTTGACCAGTTGACTATAATATTCATCATCCCTTTGTATTCTTATTATTGAGATTTAATTATGTGATCGCACTATTGTTGAGGACATTTACTCCAACAATCTCCCACTTGTCCGAGACAAGTGTGCGTCACCAATTCTCTTGTCCTATTACAATATCTCCCACTCAATGCAAGGTGTCTTGCAGGTCGTACTTGCATTTGATCATATCAAGAGTGGTTTCCTCGATCTGGAGAGTAACTGTCTGACCGGAATTATCTACCATAGATACCTTCCGAGCGTGGCCACGCATTTTCAGCTTACTCCTCCTCGAGTGGCCTTGAGATTTAAAACAACCCTGACAAGGGGTGGACAATTCCTATCGCACTATTCCCTTTGCATAGCCACAGCTCATCATGACCCAAAAGATGCCCATTTGACCCCAGTTACGAAGGTCGTAGAGCATAAATCAAAGTCACTCTGAAACTGTGCTACCTTAGGCGAACAGTCTTTAGTCAAAGAATTGACTCAAAAGAATACTAGTAGCTCTTGCCACGACCAGGCTACAAGAATTGCCAGAATTCTATAAGCGGTCACTGCCCGACAGATTGTCCCTTACAGTCTGTCTATGTGATCGATTGGTCATCCCTATGACCCTATGACACTTGAACTTGCCATCAATCGCACCACAATCTAGTCACTTCGAGATGTCACCTCATATAAGTGACTAGGGGCCAATGCTATGTTAAATCAGTCCACTTTATGGAGTCCAAAATTGTCTCTACAATCCATTTGGATATAACAAAGCACAAAACAAGTTTTAGAAACTCAAACGATAAATGTGATTATCATATATGAACAATCAACACAATGTTATTGCTTCATATCAAATAATCTAAAGTTTATTTCGTCCATGACAATTCATGACGATCTTATTAAATGCAATAAAGGCTTGGGTGGTGAATATACCATATATTCATTTATTCCAACCTTGTGAATTGCTTTTTTCCTTCCATCCAACGTTATTCCTAATAACATGAATTCATCTACGTACATGTCTAGATCTCTATCTAGCGTTGGGCTCTTTAACTTGAAAGATGCTCCCACTCGTTATCATGATAACTGATAGGTATTTAGGTGATTGGATCTACCATTAGTTCCTCGTATGTCACCGTATCCTCATCATAATGTACTAGGTCTCTATTTGTAGAATTTATAATGATTGACTCTTCAATCATCCTTATAGTTATTCACTTCTTGTATAACAAAAGTACGCCTAGGATTTTGATAAATCCTTTTATAAGTTTGGAAATTTGGGTTTGTGTAACCTTTACCACATTGTCAAATTTTCTCTACCAAACACAAGAATGTATCCCTAGTTCTCCTCGAGAACTCTACGGATGTTCTTGTAGGATATCCAATGACTTTCATGTAGATTGATTTGCTTTTGGCTTGTCATGCTCACAGGATACAACTTATTTAGGTACGTGTATGTAATGACATATATGATTGGTCTCATGTGATCAACAACTCTTAGGTTTAGTGGATGACTATGACCCTTTCATAGTGATCCCACTTTTATCCACATAAACAACCTATTTAACTTGTTGAAGAGATTAAGGATCTTATCTATATAAGATACCTTTTAAATGCCAAGCTAAAATCTTCTATTCCACAATAGATTTTGATTTTAGTATACATGTTGCCCTCTTTCATCCAACATTAAAATCCAACCACTCCTTTCAAAAAGTTAATATGAATATGTCACTCCCAATGAATGAAACGTCATTCACGTGGAAAACAATTTATCCCACTGAACTTCATGTCTTTACATGATGACTTAAACTCCCACTTAACTTCATGTCTATACATGACTTTAACTCCCACTGACTTTCATGTCTATACATGACTTTTCGACAATTCGAGTGAAACCCTTCTTATATCTTATAATAGAAAAGATTATCATATATCATAACCTCTAGGTAGATACATACAATAGGCTTGCGTCATGTTCACAACCTATTCCAAATCCCTATTTGGTTATGTGTTTTTAATGTGTATTTTGCACACACTTATTATGAGGTATTTCATTGATGATTTGGATCTAAGCATAGTTACGCATTAACTTAGCTTTTGTAGACATCTACATGTCTATCCATGCAACTACAATTTGGACAACTCCAAATAAAACATTTTCTTTGCATAGATTCCATATAATTTCATAAGTATCTTATGTTAGAAAATCAATTTTAAAATTTCTAGGTGCTTCCACTTACATAGACCAGAATCTTATTTTCTCAAGAACATTTTCTTTTGGTCTCGTCAATAGTCTAAGGTTTCACCTAAGAACGCTTTCTTTTGGTCTCCTCATTAGTCTTGAGTCTAACCTAAGAACATATTCTTTTGGTTTCCTCACTAGTTCCTAACTAGTTTTTTCGTTGTGGCTTATTTTCTCCCACTCTATCTTTAGAAAAATACAACTATTTTCTTTAAAGATAGCCTTATGAGCCACAAACAATTTGTACTCATACTTGTTAGGGAGGTAGAAGTATCACAACATGACCTTAAGTGATCTACTAAAGACTTCTTTGTAAAGACATCGAATCTTAGCTTCAACATAGACTAGTTCTATAAGAGCTAAAGAGGTGTACTCATATTCATGTCAATTACAATCTTTACAAGTGATGTGACCAATTGGTTTGGTAGACTCTCTACTTTGAGTTCAATAACTCAATTTCGACTTGGCAATTGATCTTTCAAAGTGAGAATCGAATTCTTAGCCTTTTATTATAATGATCCAATCATCATAATACTTATTTGATTAATTTGAGTCGATACAATTTATGTTATTTGTGCAAGTATAGTATGATGATAAGTTTTTAGAACTAAAAAGTTTCAACAAACCGAATGACTTGGGTTGAGAACCAAGTCACTAAATCCAATTACAACCAATGTCAATAAAAGGAATTGAACAAATTTCCATGTCAAATAAGGAAATTATAAAAGTTCTAAAAACAATATCTCAAAATTCATCCCAAAATTTTGACAATTCAAAATGAGACAAAGCTTCCATAGGTCTTCAATCATGGGAAGCTACCTTAGCTTCCTTTGAAGAGCTTTCTTAGGCTTGCTTGTTCTTGCATTTATCCTTGCTAGGATGCCCTAATTACAATTAAATAGGGTAAGAATTACAACTCGTATCTATATACCAAAGTTGAGATCATAACATAAACGATAGGGATAAATTACCAACAGAAACATCTTTCCAGTTTTGATATCTTCTAGATATTAAGTGCAATTCCTCTTCCAATACCCTATGCCATTACAATGATGGGCATGGGAGAGCTATTCTCAATAGCTTTACTCTTTCCCTTGAAGGTGGAGGGCTTCTTCCCTTTACTACCACCTTTCTTGAACTTCCCCTTACTATTTTATATCCTTGGAGGTGCTAACATTTAGTCTCATGTCTCTCTTAGCTTGCACAAGCATTTTGTGCAATTCATGAAGAGAGGTTTCTCATGTTATGCATATTGTAGTTTACCCTAAACTTCACATATGCTTTTATTTTCCCCAAGGAATGTTAGACTCGGTCGATAACGAGTTGTTCGGGAATGGTCACCCCTTGCAATTTAAGAGTATCGACATGCTCAATCACTTTGAGTATATGAGGGCTAACTTTTGGTCCTCTTTTAGGTTCATGTTGAATAATGTGGAAGCCGTCTTATATTGTAAGATCCTAGGAGCTTGTGAAAAACATGGTCACAAGCTTGGCATAGATCTCATAGGCCGTGCTCATCTTATGGCACTCCCTTGAAGATCGGCCTCCAACGAGAAGATCAAAACGTTTTTGATCGCGGCGGACTCTTTGTGGCTAGCCTCATAGGCTCGCCTTGCGTGGCGGTTGCCCTTTCATTAGGTGCGGTGGGAGAGGCCTTGGCAAGGTAACGAAACCTGTCGTCACCCGCCGCGGCCAAGCGGAGTTGCATATCCCAATTGGTAAAATTAGCGTCATTCTTTTCTAACTTGCATCGATCCATGAAGGATCGAAGCCATGAGACATTCGTGAGAATTGGAGCATAGGTGGTGGTGGACGAATTAGCATTTGCCATTGCGAATAAACAATTATGACTACAAATTTTAAAGACATAAAGGAAATGTCAACATTTATCATTTTAAATACTTGTAAACGTTTTAAACAAGTTTTAACATTTAAATAGTGACCTCTACCCAACTATTATAAATGATTCCGAGATCCAAATTCATATCAACTTGGGCACGGTAAGCCGATTCATCCGTCATTAACATAATTCGGTGGATTAACTCTTTAATCGATTCTACATTGGAACTCTCGGTCGATAATATTACTTTAATATTTATCTTAAGCCCGGAACACATGCGGCTACGGTCGCGAATACTTCCGTTGAGCTCAATCCAAATTTCGAAATAATAACATTTATTCCCCCACTTCCCCAACGTAACAAGTTTAGCACCCCGGTGAGCCGAGCCTACTTCCTTGCGAAATTGGGATTCATGGGTTCTACATTTGGTAAGGCTTGATCTCAATTATTTATTATGAGAGGTCATGTCAATTTATAATCTATCATGTTAAAGTAAACTAAATCGATGAATTAACGATTATTTTAATTGACACGGTCGAATACTCGATAAATATGCATGTCATTTTATGGCGATTTGGCAATGCATGCAAACATATTAAATAAAATGCAAGCATAAAAATAAAACTTCTAGTATGGCCTTTCCTAGAATAGAAAATCATATAATCTATTACAACTTCGGAAACCAACTCCTTTGGTCCCTTGAACTTCATAAGCACGCCTCCCAAGGTGACCAATTCTCTCAGTACTCCTTTCCGAATGGCACCGTCTTTGGGAAACTCCGGTTTTACAATTAGTTACAAAATATATAATAAAATTACAATAATTTCCTATTATACATTTGTAAAATAAAATAATACAATAAAAATGATACGAGATCACAATAAATTACAACCGAATCAATATTCCCTTACATTTCGGGCAATATCGATTAAAACTAAGGCCATACAAGGAAAATTACATAATTCCAAATTACATAAACCAAAATATGACATTCATAAATTGAAAATATGACATTCATAAATTGAAAATATGACATTCATAAATAAAAATGCAGCATTATAATATGTATAAAACATGCTCATGTTAAATGCCAAATCGCTCTAATTAACGGTTTATATCGAATATAACCTGGTTTTACGGAAATGCGTGATAATAACATTTTAAAATCACCAAACAATACTTAAATCATATTTAAGTCCAAGTTAATTATCCCAACTCATTTAGGCCTCAAAAATTAGTCATCACTCAATTTTTTGACAATAATTCAACTTGTTGTTATATAATTGCTCATATTAGACTTTTAAAATCATATTTTAATCAAATAAATCCAAATTTAATTACAATAATTTCAAAATTTGAATTTTAAAATTTTGTACATTCTGGAACATTTCCATGACACTCATAATGTCAAAAATCATGGTTTAAAAATTTCGAATCGGTTTAGAGAAAAATGGTTGCGCTTTATCGGTTTTATCAAATAAAATACATAAAGCATGCAAAAATTAATCATATTAAATTTTCAACTTTAGATCTGAAATGTGGGACATTTATGCAACCAGGAATAATTTTCTATTGACATGAATAATAATTTAGCTATAATTTTTTAATTAGTCACTATTTATGCCATTTTTACATTAAAAATTCATAAATCATGCAAGACAAATCACATAAGTCTGAAATTTTCCAGTATGACCAGAAAACATGCATGTGACAACATACTAAACTTTCATCATCAGATTCAAACCGGAAGTATATTTGCTAAATTAGTCACTATTTATGCCATTTTTACATTAAAAATCCATAAATCATGCTAGACACATCACATCAGTCTGAAATTTTCCAGTCTGACAGGAAAATATGCATGTGACAGCATACTAAAATTTCATTGTCATATTCAAAGCGGAAGTATTTTTAACCATTTGACCTTTATTTATTTCATTTTATCATATAAAAATCATAAATCACACGAAATACGTCCACTTCACACGAAATTTTACATACAGTAAGTAAAATATATGTGTGATACTGTGTAAAAATTTCAAGGTCAGAAGATAAGTATAACTATTTTTAGCATTTTAAACATCATTTTACTCATTAAAATGTAATAAAAATACTAAAAATCATATTTGAGCACTATAAATTTCCATAAATCATCAAAATGACCTAAAATCATATTAGGACCAGAATATATTTACATGCAAATAACTTTGTGATTTTATCTTATAAAACACAAATTACTAGTTTTCATTAAGTTACCATAACTCGAAAAAACTATAAATCGATTATGCATGCAACAACCTTGGCTCTTGATACCGCTTGTTAGTTTCTTAAACTCGATATTAGACACTTCTAATATCATAATACATTTAGTTTACTCTTAAACTAAATAAATCTTATGCATGCATAACAAAATATAAAGGAAAGAACCATTTCTTACATTGATTATGAAAATATGGGCACAATATTTGAACTCCATTCAAATATTGTTCTTGAGCTAGTAATATGAGGATGATCTTCCAAGTTTCAAAGTAGAAACTCTCCAATTAGTTGCACCCAAGACTACCCTTAATCTCTACAAAATAATACTACACTAGTATTAAATGTAGTAACCCTTTAAAATGATCTAATAACTCTTAATACTACACAAGTATATTATTAGAGAATATGAACTCTAAGTATTGTGTAAACTTCTTAAGTTTAGTGAGATGTTAGAGAGAAGTAGTGATTTTTTTGCATGAATAAATTATATGAGGTAGTGTATTGTATAAATAAGAGGAAAAACAAGCCATCTTTTGGCTTGTGAAAACCGGTCACACACACCCCACATGGGTGGGGTGTTGTCACTTCCAATTATTCTTAACAATGTAAAAAGGTTGAGTGTTGGTAATAGTTTTGGGTATGATTATGTCTAATTCCTAATTAGAATAATACACAAAAAAATCACCCTTTTGTACACTACCAAAACCGGTGCACCCTTGTAATATGGGTGTCCATTTTATTTTTGCAATTTGTCATTTGTCACAAGTGTGACATGTGACATGTAACATGTAATTTTGCTTATAAATGTGCATTTAACCAATTTAAATGCAATTTCATAACAAATAAATTAGACTTAACATTTTAAGTCACATTTTCTAATTACATGTAAATAAAATGGGTCATCTCATATTTGGTTAATATAATCTACAACAATTTGTAATTATAATCAACCAATTTTGCTTATCTCAAATGTTTCATAAACATAATGCATTCTTAGTAATATAACAATTAAATTACTAAAAGTAATCTTATTTAATCATATTACAATAAGATATATTTCTCACTTACAATTTAAACTTGGTTCAATTTAAGGGATTAATTAATCTGTATCGCTATACAATTAATTAATGTACATGATTAGGGGATTGTCCTCTAGGTGTGACCTCAAGGGATCAACTGATCACCACCGTCATACGACAGTAACGTCAAACTCAATTGAGCCAATCATTACCGATTTATGTTGACCAGTTGACTATAATATTAATCATCCCTTTGTATTCTTATTATTGAGATTTAATTATGTGATCGCACTATTGTTGAGGACATTTACTCCAACAGTTAACCATTCTTTTGATATGTGACCTAGCCTTTGATGCCACAAGTAAGATGATTGTTCATTCGTTGCACTACGTTTAAAACCTTGACTCTCAAGTCTCAACATAAAATAGCGAATCGTAAAATTTAATATAAAGATTGAACCTATAAAATGAATCAATCAAAGTACCACTACCATAAAGTATTCATTACGGTACATAGAAAATGCACCATGTCCAAACTTGAAATTAAAACCTAAATTATCCAATCTACTTAATGATATAAGAATTCCAGCACAATCAGGTACATAGAGACAATCTAAAAGATCTATATGAAAACATGTGTCTAAGATTAATTTGTAAGTCTAAATGCCTTCAATACGTGCCTTCATCCTATTTCCCGTGGATACTAACTGTTAATCTCCTCTTATGGGCCAATTATACGATATCCTTGTTTACATGATAAAGATGAGTAGTTGCACAATAATCTAACCACCAAGTATTATTAGCTACTTTATAAGATTTTATTCAAAGAAAACAAAATTATAAAATTTACCTCTCTTTTCGAACCATGCCTTTCTCTTAGGACAATCTCTTTTAAGTGCCCTGCTTTCTTGCAAAAGTGACATTTCTTTTATTTCTAGATCGTACTTTCATGTCCTTTTAAGAAAGAATTTTCCTTCTTACCTTTCTTACTCGGTTTAGCATTACTGTTGCTGGCACGATCTTGACTCCGGAAATCAATAGCTTGATCCTTCATCTTCTTTGATCTCCCCTCTTGTTGCATAGATAGTTCCATTTATCTTTAATGATGTTATAATTCACTTGATACTGGCCAAACTCACAAGGTAGAGAGTTAATGATGAATTGGACCAAGAAAGTACCACTTACATCCATCCCTAAAGTCTTCAACTTTGCTGCCAGGTTAGACATATGTGTCGTATGATACATGAACCGGTTGAGACCAGTCACACCTTTTAGTGGTCAGCTCACTCATTAAGCGACCAACAATTGACTTAACAGCTAAATCCGACTGTGAACACTCATTTACTTTGAGTATGAATAACCTTGCTTTCTCTCTCTTGGGTATAGATGGTTTGATGTTATCGGCCATTGTCATCCTCACAAGGTTTAGACTCAGCCTTTTAAATCACTCCCAAGCCTGAAAACGTGTCTTTTTGGCTTTGGGGCTATCATCTGTAATGGATGTTGGCTCCTCATTAAGGAGGATGACAATGTCCAGTATCATTAACCCAGTGTGAACAGGATTTTTTCAGACCACTCATCATAATTCAAACATTAAACTTTACGAAAGAGTCAACGGAAGCAGTCATATATCGAGAAGCTGCAATCATTTATACATGTTAAATTTAACCATAAATACTTTAAAAAACTATCATACAAATTTAAATTATATTATATAAACTTTCATTCATGTATTTTAATGACCTTTGGGTAACAGTCAAGCACAAGTTACCATCATTGATGTTAATATACATACTTTAACAATTAATTATAACACAAATGAGTCAAATAAGAATGTCATCTTTGGATATACATACTATTAGACCCAACTTATGAATAATTAACCTTTTCATTACATCATCTATATTTAATGACCCATCTTTGGGCGATCTCCCAAAATATAAATTACAAAAATTATTTATCACTCGAACTATAATGTCATTTGAACAACTCTTTAATCATGATCAACTGATAAATTTGATTTTAAAATGTCTAAATAGAATATAACAAGGCCACTTTTGTGACTAACATGTTATATACAAGAAGATATTTAAATTATATAGGTAAACTTATCCATACATGTATTAATATTTCATAATACAAATTACCCATTACTTTAACGTGTATCACTTACCGGATTATATTCATTATGTGTTTATCACTTTACAGTATATCAATTTATGGTATATTTCTACAAATATTTGAGAACAGTGTTTAATATACATGTATTTCATTTTTTTTGGTACATAAGAGGGGTAAACTCCGAATACTAAGGCACTATAATACGAAAGAGAGCCACCCTAAAAATGTCTTCTCTAAGAATAGGACGAAACGGAATAGGAGGAACTTCAATAATAGCACTATTGGTAAACGCATGGACCCCGTGATTAGAAAGCTAATCACTAGCTCGGTTAGCTTCTCTATATGTACACTCCAATTAAACTAACCACAACGGATACTTTATTAGCTCCTTGCATCTTCGTACGATATGTTTAAGATTATTGCTCGCTAAGTGGTCGTCGAGAAGGATTCGGATGCGCGGTAGATTATCCACATGAACTAGGAGTTTATTAGTTTGAAGCTATCTTGCCCGTTCCAATCCAGCCAAAAGAACTAAAAATTCCGCTTTCATGGAAGAGAGGATACCAGCCGAGAAAAAGTAAGCATTAACAAAATTTCCCATCTCACCCGTATAATACCTCCACAACCTGCGGGCCTAGGGTTACCCTTGGATGCAACGACCGAATTGAGTATGAACCACCCACGTGGTGGTGGCAACCATGGAATAAACACTTCTCCTAAGGCGGTTGTTGGGCTAGGAGATAAAATTGAAAATTTATCCAAAGTTCGACGCGAAGTGTTGAACTGGCCAAGGAGGAACCCCCGCGTGAGAATATTGTGCTACATGGGACCCGTGATCACGTGCCTCGGCGAGGAGGAGGCGCGATGTGGCGTCGTATTGAATACGCGTTTGTGGAGTCGCCACCTACTTTTGTGGGAAGTTGGAACCGTTCGAATACTTCATGCTATGTTAAGACATAAAGCGATGACATGAACACTAAGAAATTCATTACCCTTAGCATTCTATGTCTAGAATGACTCTCGTCGATGCCAATGAACACGGGTGCTCACGGTGATCTGGAGTAAGGGGTGGGGGTACGTATTAGGAAGCTCTTTTGATCGAACACCTAATCCCGCCCGCCTCGATAGCGGCCTCTACTAATGGTTAAAGAAACTCTTCTGTTATCTATGTGTTGTCGGTTATATGCATGTTATGCAACACCCAAGTTAGTTTTGATCCTAGCATGTGAATTAAGACAAAGTGACATAGGATAATCATTATTGTTCACTATAAGACAAAGTGAACAAATCAAAGTCATTACTCTATCCCT
Organism: Heliosperma pusillum; assembly: GCA_022085475.1. Taxonomy (NCBI): domain Eukaryota; kingdom Viridiplantae; phylum Streptophyta; class Magnoliopsida; order Caryophyllales; family Caryophyllaceae; genus Heliosperma; species Heliosperma pusillum. Next base: position 26,099 of record JAIUZE010018851.1, read on the forward strand.
CATTATAAATTTGAGCACTCGTATCAACAATAAGAGACATAGGATAATCCTTATTGTTCACCATATAACTTGGACATAATTCAAGGCTCGGTGAGATGTCAAAACAAGGATCAAGATTAAGAGTAGAAGTGGTTATTTCTAATTGTCGGGAATTATCCAAAAAGAGATCAAGAACAACCCATTTTTCATCATGTCTTAAATAAAAGAACCCACCCTCATATTGTACTTGCACATCTATTTGAATATCGTGGTTGAAATTATAGTAAACCCCAATCCAAAATCCTTGACTCTTTCTTGGATATGGGTGTTCTAACAAATACTCTTCTAGCCTTTCAAAATAGTGATGAAGTAATTCATGCTTTTGTTGGGGGAAATGGAAGTACATTTTCTAAACTAAAAGTCAAAAGAGCCTTAATTAAAACAATATTTACAAGAAATATTACACAAACACACAAGAAACAATGCCTTCTCCGACAACGACACCAA